>VZTX01016412.1:3428-20820 GCA_013400915.1 Pardalotus punctatus
TTACCCCCCTTTTTTTCTCCCCTTTTTTTTTTTTTAATTTTTTTTTTTTTTTAAATAAATTTATCTGCAGCCAGGACGCCCTGCAAAACGAGAAACTTAACCCTCTTTCCCAGCACCCCTAATTAATACGGGCACCCCTAATTAACACCAGGGGTAGCTAATTATGCCCGGACATCCTAATTAGTAGGCTGAGCCTCGCTGGGCGCTGGCTCCAGGCTGTGGAGGTGCGGGGGTGCCCATGGGTGCTGGGCGAGGAGCGGGTGGGCGCCGCTTTGCCAGACGGGGCTTTGGGGGTGCGGGGGTGACCGGGGGAGGCTCGGGGTGGAGTTGGAGGTTTGGAGGGGCTGGGGGAGGCGAGGAATCGCCATGGCGATCGTGGCCGTGGCTGCTCCGAAATGGCGCCCGGACGGGAATTGGAAGGCGCCGGCGGAGGCTCGGGGTGCCCCGGGAACGGCGGGGGCTCCCCCGGGACCGGGCCGGGCGTGGGTGCCCCCCGAGCCTTGCGGGGCTGTGCGGGCTCCGAGCACGTGGGGCTTATTGTTTATAAAGCGAAGGAGCGATTTGGGGCAAAACCAGGCTATTTAAGGTAATGCCGAGATTGTTCTAAGTTGTAAAGAGAGTGAAAGTCCCTTGGGTGGGAGGGTTAAAGTGTGGGTGCCCCCCCGCGCGCACCCCTGGGTGCCCCCCACCCTGTTGGAGCTGGGAAAATGCGTTTTTATTCGGATTGAAGCAAAGAGCGGTTTGGAGGGGGGAAGTGCATGACAAAAAATGGCCCTTTTTGTCCCAAAAAAGGGGGTACTTCTGCTTCACGAGCTGGACAGGGGTGGGGAGCACCCATAGGTGCTACTATGCCCCCAGTATGGAGGGTAGGGATGTTAAAAATATCTCCCGGGCCCAATTTCCCCCCAAATTAAGGCTGCTGGGGGTCGATCCTGGTGCCTCCCGGAGGTGTTTTGTGGGAGCTCAGGCTCAGTTTGGATTCTCTGATGGCTGATAAAGGGTTGAGCCAGCACATCCCTTGTGAAAGGAGAACAGAAAGGGATTTTTTTTATTTTTTTTTTTTTCTTTTTCCTTCTGTTTTCAGGCTGGGGTAGGCGGGGTGGGGGATCGCTGAGGAAAAAAAAAAAAATTGCATTTCCTCAGGAAATGGAGTGAAAGCTGGGATTCCAGGAATTTGGTCTTGCGGAGCCATGGGGGCTTCATGGATCCCCCCCTCCGTGTGAGCGGGGATTTGTGCCTGGAGCTGCCAATTTCAGCCATGTGCAAAGTACTAAAATAGGTGTAAGAAAGTGAAAGGGGTTGGAAAAAAATAGGATCTAAACACAGATTTTCCCCACGATAAGATCTTGCAGTTGAGGCTCTTTTGCCACACCGTTCTCAGGCTCCAGGCAGGCGCCCAGGGGAGATTTTGGGTCTGCACACAGAGATTTTGGTACAACCAAGGAGGGAAATCATCTTTTTGTTTTAACCCCTCCTCTTCTCCAGGTGGGTTTTGTGGTTAATTAAACAGAGGCTGAGATCCAGGGAAAGGATGGGATTTGTTGTTAAGTGTGCAAGGGGAGGTTTGGGAATGCCGCTATTGAAAACAAGGCTGAGAACCAGTGCTTTCATTCTGCCAGGGGAAACTGAGGTACGGCCGTGCTGGGTTTGGATCAACTCATCCCTTTGGGATTGATGGCAGTGGGATGGGGACATCCAGATGGGTGTAAAACCCCTCCCTTCACTGATTGGGGGTGAAGGGATGTGAGTGGTGCTGCTCAGGCCGTCAGTGGCAGGGTCAGGGTGGATTTTGGGGTGCCCAGCCCCTTGGTGGTGAGTGGAGGCTTGTTTTCTCTGTCGGGAGACAATCTGGCTGGATGGCAGGGCAGTGCCAGGGGGAAGGAAACGGTGGCGGCGGCACGATAAGGGCCGGCTGCCAACCCCTGAGGTTTTCCTTGTTTTTCTGCCGGGGGATGAGATAAGAGTCGGGCACAGGCACAAGATAATGCCCGGGGGACATGGCGTCAGGAGAGAGCCCGTCCACAGCTGAAATTCCTGGTGCTGTTGCCTTTGGGTGCTCGCAGGGACCTGGCCGGGTGTTTCGCAGTGCGCAAGGTTCACAGGCGGGGCGTGGAGTGCGAGCGAGCCAGTAGTGCCAGGGTGAAAACCCATTTTCTCTGCTGCCAGCCTTTCCCAGGTGCCTGGCACTCCAGGGTTCCCTGGTACAGGGGGGTCCCCTCTCCTCGCTGCAGGGCGGAGGTGGATCCGGCTTTATTCCAGCCTGAAGGGGAGGTTGCACAACCCAGCCCCGGGGGAAAGCGAGGCGGGTTCGGGCTTTGCTCAGCTCTTGGCTCTGGCCCTCTTTGCTTTCCATAACCTTCCTCCAGCGTTTGTGTAGTGCTTTGCTACCTCAGAGCCATTCGGGATTTTGCTCCCTGGAGGAGGAGGTGGCTTTAGAAGGTGCGTAAACCTTCCTTGTCCTTCATCCTCCTCTTCTTCAACCCTGGGCCACTGAGCACCTCTGTTACCGATCTCCCTGTGTAGATGTCGACCTACAAGCGGGCAACACTGGATGACGAAGACCCCCTGGACTCCCTTGGTGATGGTGATGGATACCCCAATGGCTTCCAGGTACAGCTTCATATGTCTTTAGGGGGAAAAAGGGGGCTTTTGAGTCCTGGCAAGCAGCAAAGGGGGTACAGAAGGGTTTTCCACCCACTGGGATCAGTGTCTGGGGGGTAAAGTCCGGTGTGGGCAGAGCAGTGTTGGCTCCTGCCGCTGCTGCCCTTTGCTCCCCTCCTGGGATGGGGAGCCAGCAGGGCCGTATCCTGGCTCCACTGTTTCAACACTCTACCTCCCAGTTTTTCTGCTGGCCAAACCCCTTCCCAGCATGGCCAGGGTGAGCAATTATCACAGCACTGGGAGTTTTGTCCCCACACAAAAGGGGATTAAGTTAATTCCTCCCCAAGCAGTGGGAAAGCAGCTTAAAGAGGGCTGAGAGTGGCTAGAAAAAACCCCATGGCTGCCAGTGTCCGACCTCACCGGGAGAGGTTCGGGTCTGGAGAGATGCTCTTTGTCCTGGCCCCAATCCCAGCTCCATCAGTTTCTAGAGTGGTGGTTTCTGCCCCAAATGTTTTTACTTTTCCCAGCGGGGCTGTCTCTGCTTGCCGTCACGTTGAGATGTTTCCTGGGGATGTTTTTCGGCTGAGTGGGAGTATCCTGTTAAGGCACTTCCCGGTGCAGCCCCCACCCTGTCCCAGTGCTGGCAGCGGGGACGGGGACAGCCGTGGGGTTACACTGTGCTTGAGGAGGGGTTTGGGGTGGCACGGGACAGCAGGTGAGCCCTCCGAAACGCTTGTCCCGCTCCCTTTCCTGCCATTGTGCCGCCCTTCCTGCCCAGTTTCTGGAAGGCAGCTGCTGCCTTTCCCAGCCCGATCTGTGACGGATCCCTTGCCGGGGCTAAATTCGTGCTGTGGGCTGTAGGAAGCAACATGGGGGCTACGTCGGTGAGTTTTTCTGCCAGCGGGGAGACGACGCAGCTCTTCCCGCAGGTGAACTTCCGTGGCTCGCGGAGCAGCCGGGGGTGCTGGGCCGAGCGGACGCGCGCTGAGAAGCAGCTGGTGGTGCTGGTGGGAGTGCTGGCGGTGCTGCTCGTGGCCTGTTTGCTGGGACTCATCTTCCAGTACAGAGCCCGTGAGTCCTCGTGCTGCGCAGGGATCCTGCCCCCTTGACCAGGGTGGCTTGTGGGGGAGTTCCCAGAATGGGTTATTTGGTGCAAGGGTGAGATGCTCGCCTGCACCCCTTGCTCCAGGACAGGATTCTTGGATATCCAACAGGATGTTCAGGTGTGGGTTGGGATCCTTGGGCTCAAGACAGGATGATCACCTGCATCCCTTGCCCCAGGGCGAGGTGCTCAGGTGCAGGATAAGTTGTTCCTCTGATCGTTTATCCTGGAGCTTGGTGCTTGAGCACAGGATGGACTGTTCCCTGCATCCTCCACCCCAGGGTGGATGATTGGGCACTGGGCAGGACGTTTGGGTATAAGGTGAGATGCTTGCCCTGGGATGGGATGGTTGGGCAGGATGCTCAGGCATAGGTCAGGATGCTAGTCCATATTGCTTGCCCTGGAGCACGATGTTAAGGCCCAAGGTGGGATGCTCAGGTGCCAGGTGGGATATTTGCCCGCATCCTTCGGTGCGGGGCAAGATGCGCTGTGGTGCTGCTCATCCTGCTGCAGCAGAGAATCTGAACCTGTCCCTGCCCCGCCAGGGCCGCCTGCTGTGTGCCTGTCAGAAGCCTGCATCTCCGTCACCAGCTCCATCCTCAGCTCGCTGGACCAGGCGGTGAATCCCTGCGAGGACTTCTTCAGCTATGCCTGCGGGGGCTGGATCAAGGCCAACCCCCTCCCTGACGGTCACTCGCGCTGGGGCACCTTCAACAACCTCTGGGAGCACAACCAGGCCATCATGAAGCACCTGCTGGGTGGGTGTGCAGGAGCAGTAGTGGGACCCCGTGATGCTCAGGGGCCCTGTTAGGTCCCGGGGATATCAAAAACATGTGCATGGTAATATGAGGTTGGAATTGACCCGCAGCGTCAAACCAGTCTGTGAGACATGTGCTCTGAGGACACTGAGAAACAGATCCTGGCTGTGCTGCTCTCCTAGGTGGTCCTGAGATTTTTGACTCTGGTGTTGCTATTCTTTGGTGCCAATTAGGGAAAAGGGTCTTGGCCTCTGCTTTGTAAACCCCATGGTGGCATTCCCAGGAGCTCTGAAATTCAGGATTTGCACTCCAGACTGCATCCAGAGGCTGTCGTGCCCCCAGTATTACCCCAAAGATATCGGTTTCTCCTACTCCTATAGCTTCCAGCCTTTGTGAGTAGCCTTTTGGGGGGCTGGCTGCCAATATGGCCGTTTTTGGGGGGACTAAAACTCCCCCAGAGAAGGGAGGATCCTGGGCTCAGCCTCTGCGTGCAAACACTGAAGCAGAGCAGCTTATCCAAGCAACCGGCGGGGACGGTTTGTTCAAGCTTTGAGCAAACAACTGGCTCCTTATCAGCACTTTCCACTGTGCCAGGGCTGATTATCTGGAAAGAGAAGGTTTGGGAAGAGTGTTCTTTTGAGAGAAGGGGGGCGGCGCGGGAGCAGCTTCATCCCTGGCTTTTCCCGCAAGAAATCTGGCGCTGGTTTTACCGGGAGAAGGGACTGGGCCTCCAGCCAAGTGGTCGCGTTCGGCATTTCCTTGAATTCCTTGGAGCTGAGGGACCTTTAGTTAATAAAACCACACAGCTGGGAAGCCAAAGGTGCAAGCTGTGTCATCAGGAAAATAAATAAAAAAAACCAAAAACCCTCTGGGAAAGAAGAATTTTAGCTGGGGAGATGAAAGGAAGGTTTTGGAGGCCAAGGAGAAAAATGGGTTTATTGTTCCTTTTTGCAGGAATAAATAATACAGGTCTGGGGGGCACCAGCACAGCGGCAAGGGCAGCACAGGGGGCTGGATGATGCTGGGAGTATCAGAGCTGCTGGAAAAATGCTTTTTGTTTTTTCTTTCTTTATCTTTTGTCCCCAAAGAGTTGGAGCAGCCGCTGTGGGTGGGAAAGGAGATGGGGCAGGAGGTCAGGAAGGGCTGGGGCCAATGGGATGCACTCAGGGGCATGGTGGGGACCATTGGGACAATGCTTGGTGCCTTTTTGGAGCCTGGTTTTTCTGAAAATGGGACTAAATCCCTCTGGTGGAAGGATGGAGGCTCCAGTGTGCTTCAGCAGCCCCCACAGGAGCTGGATACCCATCCCTGGGGACCCCCTGTGATTGTCCCCGGGTACCTCCCACAGAAAACACCACGGCCAATGTGTCGAGCGAGGCAGAGCGCAAGGCACAGCGCTATTACCAAGCCTGCATGAATGAGAGCAAGATCGAGGAGCTGCGTGCAACCCCACTCATGGAGCTCATCCAAAAGGTTTGTCCCAGTCCTTGTGGAAAAGCCATTTTGCCTCTACAAAATGGGGGGAAAAGCTCAGTCATGGACGGTCTCAGCACCCTCCAGATTCCATTCTTCGTGCTTCCTGCAGAAGAGCATCCCCCAGGGCAGGCAGGCAGGCAGAGGCAGGGATTTATAATCCTATAATGGGGCTTTTTAGCCCCCTTGCAAGATGTTTCCCCCCCAGAATGGATATTGAAGCAATCCCAGGTGGCTGTTTGTTACCCAAAATTCGTTGCTGTCTGTCCCCAGCTGGGTGGCTGGAACATCACGGGTACCTGTGCTGGTAACAACTTCAACAAGATGCTGCGGGATGTGACGGCACATTACCGCACCTCGCCCTTCTTCTCCGTCTACGTCAGTGCAGACTCCAAGAACTCCAACAGCAATGTCATCCAGGTGGATCAGTCGGGGCTGGGTCTGCCATCACGGGATTACTACCTGAACAAGACGGAGAATGAGAAGGTGAGGGTGTCAGGGGAAATGGGGGTTGACTGGAGAGATGCTGTGTGTAGGTGGCACCTGCCATGCTGATCCCACCTGTCTGACTGTGCAGGTCCTTGCTGGGTACCTGAACTATATGGTGCAGCTGGGGATGTTCCTGGGAGGCACTGATGAGGAGTCAACACGGCAGCAGATGCAGCAGATCTTGGACTTTGAGACGGCCTTGGCCAACATCACCATCCCGCAGGAGAAGCACCGGGATGAGGAGGTCATCTACCATAAAATGACAGCAGGAGACCTAAAGGTAGGGATGGAGCTGGTGAGCTTGCCCGTTCTGCTGTGATTTGGGAAGCGGGGTGGACGGGTGGAGGTGACACAGCTGCTCTGGGAAGCCTGACTCCAGTTGACACAGCCTGGGAAGCTCTTGTGCAACAGCTTGGCCCATATCCTCCTTGGGGAAATCCACCCTGACCCTTCCTCCCAGCCTCTGGACCACCCCTGGGGCCAGCAGCCATCCTACTGCAGCACTTGCGTCCTCCTGGCGCTGCTGCCCCTGGATGTCAGCCTGGTCACCTCCCAGTGTCCCCAGAGGGGCTCTAATGAGTGGTGTCAACATTTCTGACACCCACCCCACTTTCTTTTCCATTGTGAGAGGAAATTGTTTACTCCCCCCTGACCTTTTGAGGATGTTGCTTTTATGGGAACTGGCCTCTGTAAAATCAGCTGAATCCATCAAATGGGGACTGATGCAGCCGATTCCAGCTTGAGAAGCAGCTGCCACCCCCTCCGGTGGTTTTTGGGTCCATAGCAGCACTGTGGCTTTTGCAGGAGCTGGCACCAGCTGTGGACTGGATGCCTTTCCTTTCCACGGTCTTCTACCCTGTGGAGCTCAATGAGTCAGAGCCTGTTGTGGTCTATGCCAAGGAGTACCTGGAGCAGGTCTCTGACCTCATCCTGCACACGGATAAGTGGTGAGAGCCCCCAGCCTGTACAGAGACCCAGGTACCCAGGGTGGGCAGGAATGTGCTGCTGCCTACTCACCACCTCTTGCCATAGTCTCCTCAACAACTACATGATCTGGAACCTGGTGCGGAAGACCAGCCCACTCCTTGACCAGCGCTTCCGGGACGCTGAGGAAAAGTTCATGGAAGTGATGTATGGGACTAAGAAGGTGAGGGTGGAGTCCCCAGTGCTCCTGAATCACCATTTTGGTAATGGCTTTTAATGTCAAGGCCCTGTCATGTGGCACTCAAGTTTTGGAGCAGCTTTTGGGGTGGCAGGGGGATGGATGGGCCAGGTGGAGCAAGGGGTGCGAATATGGAGAGCTTTGTACCGTGCTGCTGCTGATGACCGCCTCTTGTCCCATGCAGAGCTGCCTCCCGCGCTGGAAGTTTTGCATCAGTGACACGGACAACAACCTGGGCTTCGCCCTGGGGGCCATGTTCGTCAAGGCCACCTTTGCTGAGGACAGCAAGCAGGTGGTACGTCCCCAAGGCAGCAGTGTGCAAGTCCCTGTGCTGGGAAAGCCGCTACAGTGGTGGAACTGTTGGGGCAGACAATGTTTCTCTGTCTACCTTGTTGTGTTCACTGTGCATCTCCATGTGCTGGGTTTTTCACCACGTGTTGTCTTGGCCTCCCAGCCTCTTCCTCCCCTGGGTGCGAAGGTCCTTGACCTCTCTGGACAGGAAGCCAGCTCTCTGGACTGACACTGTGCTGTCTTGTTTTGTCTAGGCGGAGGAAATGATCGCAGAGATTAAAACTGCCTTCGAGGAAAGCCTGGAGACCCTGCAGTGGATGGACGAAGAGACGAGAAAATCAGCCAAAGAGAAGGTGAGGCGCTGGTGGCAGTGCTGGGCAGAGGGTAAGGGTGGAGTGTGGTGGAGCCAAGCCTGCCCTTCCATCCCTGGCACCAAAAGCACTCTGGCCCTTTTCACCCCCCAGGCAGATGCCATCTACAACATGATTGGCTACCCCAAGTTCATCATGGACCCCAAGGAGCTGGATAAAGTCTTCAATGATGTGAGTTGGTCAGATATGTGTCCTGGGTCTCCTGTAGGATGTACAGGATGTGCCCGTATCACCATGGCTTCAGGGCAGCCTTGAACCCCAGGTTTCCTCCAGAAGGGTCTCGCTGATATGCTTGGCCCTTCTCTGAGGACGTCAGAGAGCTGTGGGGCAGTCCTGGGGTGGCTAGTGCTCTTGGGATCCCTGCCTGGGAAAAGGAGGAGCTGTTTACTGTCATGCTGAGTCATTGCCCTCCAGAGACTCCGTAGATGTTGGAGAGGAGGAGAAACAGGAGCAACTGTAACTCTGCTGGCTCTGGAGGCTCCGACGTGACCATGGAGGGAGGAGTGAGGCTGGGCAATCACCACACACCACTCACACCTTGTTCTTTTGCAGTACGAGGCTGTGTCCGACCTCTACTTCGAGAACGTCATGCAGTTTTACAACTTCTCAGCCAGGGTCACGGCTGACCAGCTCCGGAAACCGCCAAACCGGGACCAGTAAGTCCTCTGCTCCAGTTCCCTGTTGTAATCAGTGGGGAATATCAGCATATCTGGAGCACTGGGATTTGGTGTCCACCAACCTGTGCTGGTTTTGGCGAGTTAAATTTAAGGCAACAACTTTGCAACAAAAGTGGATGTTGTTGGAGCAAGCACTGGTGATGGTTTGTGCTGCCATGTTAGCCGTATTTGTGTCCCTGCAGGTGGAGCATGACACCTCCAACGGTCAATGCATATTACTCTCCCACCAAGAATGAGATTGTCTTCCCTGCCGGCATCCTCCAGGCCCCCTTTTACACCCGTACATCCCCCAAGTAAGAGCCATGGGGAAAACAGGGCAGGATTCCCAGTTTTCCTCCTGTAGCCAAATCTGAGGCTAAGTTTCATGGCTGTGGGGAGCAGAAGCTGTTCTCTTAATCTCTGCTTCACCCTCCTGCAGGTCCCTGAATTTTGGTGGGATTGGCGTGGTGGTGGGCCATGAGTTGACGCATGCCTTTGATGACCAAGGTATAACCAGGGCCAGGTGGGTGGGCAACTGGAGGGGTGGCCAGTATGAGATGAAGAATCCACTGTGTTTTCGCAGGCAGGGAATATGACAGGGATGGCAACCTGCGTCCCTGGTGGAAGAACTCCTCGGTGGAGGCCTTCAAGCATCAGACAGCGTGCATGGTGGAGCAGTATGGCAACTACACTGTCAATGGCGAGGCAGTCAATGGCAAGCACACCCTCGGGGAGAACATCGCTGACAATGGGGGCCTCAAGGCCGCCTACCGGGTAGGACCACGGGGCTGGGGAGATACACAGAGGGGGGCATGGTGTGCTGGGGGTCAGTGTTGTCTCCTGAGCCTGCTGTGCTCCCTGGTCTTCAGGCATATCAAAACTGGCTGAAAAAGAATGGGGATGAAGAAACACTCCCAACTCTCGGCCTCACCAACTACCAGCTCTTCTTCGTTGGCTTTGCACAAGTAGGTCACCTGGTGACCTTGGGAGGGTGGGCACATAGGTTTTTGGGGGTGGAGCATGCCCAGATAGGGTTGGGAGGGTGTGATGGCAAAACTGAGTCCCCCAGAGATGATGTAGTGGATGAAGAACAAGATTGGGGTGGTGCTGGTTAGAAATCAAGACAAAGCTTCAGCTTGAGCTGCCTTGGTGCCCATCACACAGGCAGAGAGGTTGGATTCGGTCCCGAGCTGGCCCTGTGGTGGTGGGTGTCTGTACTCAGGCCCTCTCACTCCGTTTGCAGGTGTGGTGTTCGGTTCGCACACCGGAGAGCTCGCACGAGGGGCTCATCACTGACCCCCACAGCCCCTCGCGTTTCCGCGTCATCGGCACCGTCTCCAACTCCCGAGAGTTCGCGGAGCACTTCAGCTGCCCCCCGGGGTCCCCCATGAATCCCCTCAAGAAGTGTGAAGTCTGGTGATGGGCGAGCGCCCAAGGGAAGCAGCTGCCGGTTGCTTCGTCCTTTGCTGATGGCTGGATTTCCCCAGTCCTTTGAGGCTCAAACCACTTCTCTGTGCCACGGAGAGCCCAACTCTTCAGCCAGAGCGGCGTCTGCATCCCTGGCATCGTCCAAGGTTCAATCCACTGTGAAAACTCCTCATCCCCCTGCTTGTTGGCGAAATGACTTCGGTCTGGGGGTCTCTTCTTTCCCACCATGACGGGGCCACGTGTCAAGGCACACGCGTCTGGACACTGCCTGTATTTACGCATGTAGCGCTCCAGCCTGACCCACCGCCCTGGCAAAACCCGTCTGTTTTGGAGGTGATTAAGGGAACCCCCGACAGTGGCAGGTTTGTCTGCGTGTCTAAATACACCCAATGTACCACCTTCTCTCCAAAGATGCGCACATGAGGGTGGATTTTAAGATATATTTTGGGGGGGGGAGAAATATATATTTTTTTTTTTCATGCATTGTGGAATACACTGGAAATTTTCAGGGAAAATGCATTTAAAAGCCTTTTTTTAGTAAAAGATCAGTATATTTATTAATTTTTTTTACTTAGTGCAGCTGTAGTGCAGTACCCTGTGGTGACAATCCCTTGGCCAGGGAAGCTGGATAGGGCAGCAGATACAACTTTCCAGTCTTGGATGCTGTGTTTCTCCAGGAGGGACTGTCCTCAGAGGATGCTGATGGGAAAATTAGGGACAGCAGACCTGGGGACAGGCATGGAGGATGCTGCAAGTCACAGAGGCTGTTCAGGATGCTCTGGCTCCTGGGATTAGCTTTAATTTCAGAGTGTAAAGGGAAAAACTGACATGCCAAAGATGTAATCAAGGGGGTGACAGGGTGGATGAAGCATCCTGTTCTCCCTCCTGTCCCCTCTGAAGCGAGGCCAGCCAGGATTTCCTGGCCCAAAAGCTTCCATAGACAAGTGCAGGCGGTTCCTGCTGCTGCTTCTCTTGCGCCAAGCCTGCCCTCTGCCCGGGAGACTGCAAGCCCTAGAATCACCTCGTGGCCCCAAAACTCCATCCCCCCGTAGCTGGTTTGGCACCAGCGTGAGAACTGATCAGGGTGGGGCTGAGGGACTTTTTTAAGGGATGTTTTTAATAATAGTTTTGAGGGGAAAGCAATGGCAGGAGCTCAGGTGCTGCGTGTTGACACCTTGCTCTAGACAGAAAGCAGAGACATAAGAGGGATTCTTAATATTTATATGTAAAGGGAGGGATGGAAGGGGCTGGTTTTTGTAACTATTTTTTCACCCTATGCATGGGGCTTATTGTAATTGAAATAATAAATACTTTTTACTGGATTTGGAGCTGACTCATGTTTTCTTATAGCAGGAGAGCCTGCATCCCTTTCTTTGTGCTTTTCTCCCTATCCATGCCACTGAGACCATCCCGTGGTGACAAAACTGAGCCAAGGAGGCTTTTCCCAGCCTGCACTTAGCGACTGCTGTCTCTCTTGGAGGCTAAATCCAGGGTTTTTCTCCCAAAAACCTCATTCTCACTGTGGGTGTCTCTTGGCTTTCCATCTCTATGGCATGGCTCCATGCAGCTCCCCGGCAGAGAGGTCTTTCCTGGATGCTTTTCCTTCTTCCTGGGTGAGTTTTTGGCCAGCTGGGCTGTGCTTGGATCCAGTGGCATAGGCCCCACACAGGTTTCTCTCCGTGCTCCCTTATTTATAGCTCGGTGATGCTGGCGGGATGCTGCCAGCTCTGTAACACAGGCCAATGTTCACTCCGAGCAGATGCTCCATGGCTTCATCTGGTTTGCCCAAAAAATGCAAGGCAGGACCTGGCCTGCAGGCTCCCTGCAGGCCTCACCCCAGCAGCTGGCAGGGCTGATGGCTGTATAAACCAAGCCAAGTGCTGGGTACTCCTTTGCTATTTAGCCTTGAAATTTTTATTGGGGAGAGGATTTGGGGCAAAACCAGGAGGCTGCAGCCCATTGATAGCAAACTTCTGAGAATAGAGGGTGTTTCTGCTGCTGGCATGGGCAAGAGTGAGCCAGCAGTGAGCTGGGGATGCAGGTGTTGTGTAAATAAGACATTAAAATATTCCTCTGACTGTTTCTACCGTGTTTTCTCACCCAGATGGAATCAAAAGGTAGTGATAGCACTTTCTGCCTGCACGACTCAGTGTGAGGCCCTCGGTTCCCTGCAGCACTGGAGAGCGTCTGTGGCCGTTGTTTTCCCTGGGATCTGCCTGGAAATGGTGCAAACCCGCAGAGGGCGGTGGAGCTGAGAAAATCGCTGCCTGCGCGTTCCAGTGCCGAGCTGGCAGGAGCCAGTGATGCTACCAGAGTCCTATTTTGGTCTGGATGTGGCCCCACGTGTTTAACTTGTGGAATACCTGCATTCCTAGGGAAAGAGAGGAGCTGCGTGGGTGTAAGGCAAAGAGGAATGAAGTGGGGAGACTGGGGCTGTGGTGAGAGGGTGTTTTCCCAGCTGCAAGGAGCAGGGAAGGGAGCACAGCCATGACATGGAGATGCTGTTAAAAGTGGTTTAACCATTGAAAAAGGAAATACTTTAGTTCTCTGGGGCTTACTCGAAGGGAGGGACCAGGCAGGTGATGGCTCAGGCACAGCCCCAGCCCAGGAAGGATTTCAAGGGTGGCCATCAGCTGTGTTGTGGTGGGGGTACACCGTGGTTAAGGCTCCCTGTGCTGGGCTGCAAGCCAGGGGTGGGAGGTTTCCTCCCTGGGAGGCTGCTGGGCATAGGGAGAACGGGCAGGAGCTGAATCATCCTGATCTGTGCCAGCACCTGGTGTGGGCTTGTCTGGTCCTGGGTGGTATTTGCTTTATTTTGCGCTCAGCCATGCCCCAGAGGGCTGAGATGTTTGCGGAGGGCTGAGCCCAAGCAGGGGGAGGAATGGGGAAAGCTCCAAGCAGGACTTTTCTTATTTTTCTTTTTTTTTTTTCTTTTTAGATTTTTTTTATGTTGGGTGTTTTTTTTGTGTGGGGGGGGTTGGAAGAGGATGGGGGGGGGAAAAAGGAGAAACNACTTTTCTTATTTTTCTTTTTTTTTTTCTTTTTAGATTTTTTTTTTATGTTGGGTGTTTTTTTTGTGTGGAGGGTGTTGGAAGAGGATGGGGGGTGGAAAACGGAGAAACCAAAAGAGGGAAGTGCTGCTGTGCTGGCTGGAAGTGGGCACCTGGAGCATGCGGGAGCCTCCAAAATGAGCTGGAAATGGGGGCTGTTCACAGGTTTGGTGGGGCCGAGACAGCCTTTGAGAGGTGAGAGGCTGAACCCAACGATCTGAACTGCCCTTCTCCTTCCCGCTTGGTTCCCTCCGGGTAAGATCTAAGCCCTGACCCATCACAATGGTGCTGAGGTCACCTACTGGAACAAACAGATTTTAGGGCCAAAAGCTTCCCTGAACAAGCCACACCTTCCTGAAGGAAGTAGAATGGGGAATGGGAAGTGGGGAGCAGGTTTCTACATCCCACCTCACAGCTGGGACCTGCTTATTCTGATCGCTGTGAGTTTTCACTCAGAGCCAAGCAACAAGGCTGTCTCCTCACTCACTCCCAGGACGATGGCTTTGTGCTTTATGCTTTTCTCTTTGTGAGTATCCCTCCAGGAAAACAGCCATTTTCCGGTGCTACCCCAATCCTATATTTTCCTAAGTTCACCAACAGCTCTAGCATTCCTACTACACTGTGCTGTGAGGTGGTGTCCCTGCTGTGGCAGCTACACAAGAGACTAGTGGGACTGGAAAAAGGGCTGATGATGCTCCAAAACAGGAGCTCAGCACTGTAGGCTCCAGCTGCCCCCAGTGACACATTGGTTCCCAGGTGCTAATAAAGCTAGCAGGAATAAGAGGAAGAAAAATTAAATGGAGAGGCAGGAAGAAGAGTGTGAATCCAGCTGGAATTCACTCAGGCTCTGAAATCTGCAGGGTTTGTTGGCCAAATCATCCTACGTGGGGTAGAAGAGAGACATAACTGCTTTTTCTTCTCAGGAAAAATGAAAAGAAGGGAAAAACATGGCTGAGGAGAGACACTGACTCTGGAAGTGCTTTAAGACAGAGCTGGGAGCCTGGCTCCTTTGCCTGGCCAGCGCATTTTGGGAGCTTCAGCAGACAATATGGGGAAAATGCCATTGTTTTTTTCCTTTCTAAACAGGCAAAAAGTGTTACATCCAAAGATCCTGGAGCTCGGAAGCTGTTTCGCAGCTGTGTTTACAGGCAGCTATTTCTGTAGAACAGAGGCCACCGTAGATATCAATTTGCTTTTGAGATTTCTTCCGTGCAAAGGGGGGAACCCAGAGAGGGGCCGTGCCCAGAGGTGGTTATGAAATGGCACCAGCTCCCCCAGAGCACACAGCTCTACTTGCACCCTCCAAGAGATAACAGCCAGATCTCTACCAGTTGCAGAGGGAGAATTGTCTTCCCAGCAGGAGAGGTGTGCTTTGAACACAGCAGCTCTCAGGGATGCTGGGAGATCTAGTAGTCCTCGGGCAAATCCCACACCGTGAGAGAAGTGCCTCTTTTGTTCTCTCATTTTTGGGGAGTGGAGGAGTACTTGGCCGTTCTTTTAGGTCATTCTTATTTGTCTCTTCAGTTTTTCTAGTGGGGAATCAGTTAATATGGCAGGCTGAAGGCTACTGAGGAAAACTGACTCAGAAAAGAACAGCCAGAGCCCCCTCTAAATATTCCTGGGTTCAGATGGAAATACTTCCCTCTCAGGACTTCTTTACAGGCTGGCAGGTCATGGTTGGGCTCTTTCCCCTCAAAAACAAACAAACAAAAAAAAAAAAAACCCCCCCCCCCCCCAAAAAAAAAAAACCACACAGAAAACCCCCAAAACTCAGTGTTTCCTATTTCCTTCCTATTTCCCCCCATTTCCCACAGGCAGTGTGACGTAGGTATGATCTCACCTCCTCCCAGGTATTTCCCTTACTCCGATGCAGAAAAAAGAGCACAGCAAGGGACACTAAGCAGCAACTGAGTCACCTTCCCTGCCCCACTAATGCCTGCTGGCACTGCAGGAGGTGGCTGTATCCTCCTGTAGCACCTGAAAAAGAAAATATTCCAGTTGCAGGGCTGCTTTTTATGGAGACCGGTGTGGCAGCTCCCAGCTTTCCTTCTGCCAACGCACCTCAGAGGATGGAGAGCTTCTGGATACACTGCACTCCTCGTGTGTCCTAAACCTGCCCTGCACAACCCCATTGTTCAACAGCTCAGAGCCTGACTCTGAAAGGAGCCTTCTACTATTTTTTGCCCACTGTGCTGAGTTTTGCTCCAGTGAATAGCACTCAGTCAAAATTCTCCACTTTCAGATCTGTATTTAAAACTCAAAATTACTTCTCTGCATAGAAACAGGACCATTGTACAGACAGGGACAGATGTGACTTCTCAGGTAGGTTTTCTTTAGTGCACAAGACCTTTATTTTTCTTCTCCCAGCTTGTAGTTGCACCAGTGACTCTCCAAGTGTCTGAATACAGCACTATGAGAGCTCCTCACTTCAATAGAAGCTTTTCACATTTAACGGTTTATTTGTGATGGGTTTAAAGCATTATCGTCCTCCTAAACCTGCAGCTGCTCAGAATTTGCTGCAGCCAGGACACAAATAAACTCTGGGAAGGTTTCCTAGAGCAGCACCCCAGGCTGGGTGACCGGGGCAGCAATCCCTGCGGGCGCAGCAAAAGCGCTGGGAGCATCTCCCTGGGATGTGCGGCGTGGCAGGAACACTGGAAGGTGCCAGCACATTGGAATGAGCCCTCAGGAGCCAGCGGCAAGGCAGGACAAGTCAGGACAACTTGGCAGGTGCTGGAATCTGTTCTGAGATGGTTTTTATCTCCCTGAGACTGTACAAATCACCTTGCCTGCTGCCGAGCTCAGGTGGTGGCTGTGAGAAGGGTTCTGCAGGCCAGATGTGAAATGGTGAAGATGGTGGTGGCAACCCTTGGGGGATGATGACTTGGTGTGATCATGGGGTTAGGTGGGCACCTGTTCTCACAAGGGCAGGGCTGGACGGTCCCTATTGCCAGAGGTGGACTGCCTTGGGGGTCCTGGGGGTTCCTCACAGCCTCCCTGTCGCCTTCAGGGCTGTCTGCCCTCATGAGGGGCCGCACTGTGGCCCCTGCCAGCTGCCCCAGCTGGGAATTGGGGCTGGGGGCTGTAGGGCTGGTAATGGGGCGTGAGGTTTTCTAGATAAGCCTCTTTCTCGGGCCCGCGGTGGGGTGGATGCTCCAGGACCCCTCACAGCCAAGGGGCTCCCAGGGGTCCCAGGCTTCCATGTTGCCTTGAGGGCTGCCAGCCCTCACGACACCTCAGGAGGGGCTGCGGTGTTGCCCCTTTCAGCCCCTCCAGAAGCCAGGAATTGGGGCTGGGGTGAGTTTTCGGGCACGGAAGCCCGCGGTGGGGTGGGTGCTGAGGGACCCCATGACCCCCTCACAGCGCCGGGCCGGTCCCTCACAGCCGAGCGTTGCCGAAGTCGCTCCGAGACGAGCCGAGCGCGCCCGAAGCTGCGGCCCCGCCAGTCCCGAGGGACTCCGAAGATCGCCGAGAAGCTCCGAAGAGCCACGAGCGGGGCGGGAATGCCTCTTCCGAGTCTCTCCGAAGCTTCCCGAACTGCCTCACGCCCTCGTCTTCCGGAAATAGCCGACGTTTGCCGAGCGCGGGGGTCACGGGAGGTGCTGGGCTGAGCGGGGAGGGAGGGGGAGCAGGGCAGGGCGCTTGCGCCCGCGAAAGCCTCTCCGGAAGAAGCCGAGGTTTGCCGAGCGGCGCGGGCTAGACGAGCGACTCCGGAGAGAGCCGAAGCTTGCCGATCAGAGGTGGGCCGAGCGCGTCCGGAAAGAGCCGAAGGTCGCCGATCGGCTCTGGGCCGAGCGGCTCCGGAGCGGCCCGAAGGCGCCCGAGCGCCCGCCCGGCCGGACAGCTGGAGGCGGCCGCAGCGCCATGTTTGATGCTCCGCTACTCCAGTGAGGAAAATCCGCCGGCATCGCCCCCGAGCCGCCGCCGCGAACGGCTCCGCTGCCCCCGGCGAGGGCGACCGCGACCCCCCGCCGCCGCCGGCTCATGAGCAGCGCGGCCTGAGCCGCCCCC
>VZTX01016442.1:6923-52817 GCA_013400915.1 Pardalotus punctatus
TCAGCACCCTGCCTGTTTTCAGTTGCATTTACCCAAAACAGCTTTGAGTAATACAAACACAGCTTTTTTTTCTAAAAATCTTTCCAAGATAATCTAAAATGCCAAAGAGATACTAGTTCTCATTACGCAAAACCAAAATGAACTGAAAAAAATCCAACCACCACCCGTGCACTGCGTATTTGTCTGACACCTAATGAGAGGCAGAGCGCTGGGCCAGGGGGAATCGGCTGGGGCTCAGGGAAAAGGGAAAAGCCCGGGACAATCTGATCACCATTCTCTCAGTGCCTACCAAAATCTCGAGGGTGTTTGTGACCCCGAGAACCTTTGGTACAAAGCTGTCTGTACCGAGGGACGCTGCTCCCGTCAGTCGGAGCTGTGTAAAGCGGAGGACGGACGCAACCCCGCGGTACCTGGTGGCTGGCCTGGGTGCCCCGCGCCTGCACCGTGGCCAGGCGGTCGTAGTAGCGTGAGATGGGGTTGTCGTGCTCGATGCCCTTCTTGGCACAGCGCTGTTTGTAGATTTCCACCAGCGATAGTGACGAGGGGTTGTCCTCCACCAGCCGCATCTGCGGGGACACCGCCACCACCCGGGGCACTGCGGGGACACGGACAGAGACAGAGAGAGGGGGTAAAAATGAGAACTTCATCCGAGCACTGCCACGGCAACCCTGAAAACAGCCCCGAGCGTCAGCACCAAGAGAAAGGTTTTACTGCCACTGATTTACAAGCTCAGTTTAAAAAGTATTACAGCAGATTTTTTGTTCTCTTAACAGAAATATCAACTGTATTTTCAAAAAAAATGGAGTGCTCATCATTCTTCCTGCCTTTCTCTGCCATTAGGAATGAGGGCAATGCTTTGTTCTGATACAGACAGGTTCATAATATCTGATTACATCATATTGGCATTATGTCCATAAAAATTGCTCTGAAGAACAAAGCTTAGCTCATCAGGATATATAAAGTGATTCAAAAAAACCAGAGGAAAAAAAATATCTGGACATAGTTGAGAAATAGATGTATAAATGATACTATTTGAAAATAAAATAGTGAAGACAGAGAAAAATATTCAATAATAAGTAAAATGAAGCCGCTGGGCTTTTCCTTGATGAGCAGTAGAACTGCAAAAACCCGATTTGCACTTTCATGGTGCTGAGTTAATTTATCATTCTACCAAGCCTTCCGTGCATCCCCACCTACACAAAGACAGACCAGGCCTCTTCCATACCCAGCCTTTCCAATGGCACTGTTGGCACCTGATTTACCATTTATTCCAACAAATCCTTTGGTTTGTACGTTTTAGTCTTCTTGAAGTCAGAACTCAAATATGCATTTGTAGCTCTCCAAGTGCAGCTTGCACCATCCAACCACTTAAGCTCCTGACGGTACCTTCATGTCAAGAGATACTACTACTCCAAAAAAGGACTGACAAAAAATACTTTTTTTAAGATCTCAGCACTTTTTAAGAGGACAACAGCAATATAGCAGCCTTGTCTTCTTGTCTTTCATTAAAGTTTCCCTTGTCCATTAATGTATTTTAATATTTATTTTTAATGATAATATTTCTTTATAATGATAACTGACATATTAAAAAGGCAAGATACACAAGGAAAGAAAGAATTAACACTCTGTGCTCAGCCTTCTTTCACTGTTTCTGTTTTTAAAACTTTTTTATTATGTATTTTGGCAATTTATACACATAAATCCTATTGGAACTCTGTCTATTCTCATCATTAAGGCCAGCCTACCATTATATTTGTTAATTCTGCAATGTTTATGCATTGCCAGGTGGTACTGCTGGCAAAAAGTAACCTTTTACAGGATCACAGAAGTACGGGCAACACAAGTCCTGCATCTGCTATCCAGATTTTATTTGACAACAACTAACCAGCCAGTAACTATTCCTAAAAGGGGAATTCCTATCACTATGGATATATAACATTCAAATAGTACAAAGATATGTTCTCATATCAGAGAATGCAAGACCTATATATGAAATTCAGTGGGAAAAAATATATATTCCTTCTGTGTTATGTGGAAGACATAAAAGAAATTCAATACCCATATACCACAACTCGGGGAGAACAGGTTTTGTTCTGTCCCTCTTCAGTTATCTCTGAATGTTTATTCTGAAATACATGCACCCATTCCACACCAGCAGGCCCAGTGGGCATCTCTGCCTTAAATATTCACAAGCACACTTGATATCATAAGCAATTCACACAAGCACTTCTGAAACCACCCCAGCTCCCACGCAATCAGCTGTACTTCTCCAGAGGGGTGCTACAGCTCCAGACAAGACTAATCACCCAGACACATGCGAATTTACCTTCTGAATATTCAAAACCTCCAGCCATTACAATCCTTGAGTGCAACGTATTTAAAAGCGACACAGACATCCCTCTTTTCAGTACCTGTGAAAAACAAATGCCGTTTGGTGGTCTCCTTCCTCTTCTCCAGGCAGGGGTTGAGGAGCCGCAGGAGCTGCAGGACCCTCTCCTCGCGGCGGGACTCGGTCAGGCAGGCGTCGTTCATCACCAGGTACGGGTAAATCTTGCCGTTGTGGCCGCGGATGTAGAGCCTGCGAGCGGCCGTGTTGTGCTTCTGGACGATCTCCACCCTCGGCATGAACCTGCCAGCGAGATTGGACGAGCCTTTAGAGCTGTTCTGAGCAATGGTATCTCTAATGATTGCAATATAAGCACGAATCTCGGCTTACACCAACATAGCGAATATGCTCTGAGCAGTACAGGTGGTCAGTGATGAAATGGAAAAGTATCGCAGGAGGATAAGTTAAAAAAAAGGTGTCGTATCACAGTTTGACTCTATATATGTAACATATATATAAAATATGCATCTACTATAAAACATCTGTCTATTTTTGCAGAGTGGATGGATGGATGGATGGATGGATGGATGGATGGATGGATGGATGGATGGATGGATGGATGGATCTTTAATTTTCTCCTCTGTTTGCAGAATTACAAGCTACCAAAGGGCGTTTTTAGGTTACCTTGCTATCTTGATGTAGTAATGTGTTGGCTTTGGCATAAGGAATTCTCCAGGTATCTCTACTTCTGCAGTTTGAGCTGAGA
The DNA here is from genome assembly GCA_013400915.1 of Pardalotus punctatus. Classification (NCBI taxonomy): domain Eukaryota; kingdom Metazoa; phylum Chordata; class Aves; order Passeriformes; family Pardalotidae; genus Pardalotus; species Pardalotus punctatus. The sequence goes on from VZTX01016442.1 coordinate 10,016, forward strand.
AGTTACTAAGAAAACGGCACTTTTCCTCTATGAGGAAGAACTTTGGAAGCTGTTTAGTTTTGGCCTCCAGAATTTTGATCCATTTCTTTAGTTTGGAGATAAGGTTGTGGAGTTTCATCGATCCTGGCACACTGAAGTCAAAATCTGAAAAGGAAAGTCAAACAAAAACAAATCATCCAATTCAATAGTGCAAACCAAACACAGACATCCCTGCAGAGCTGAACTGCCTTTAAAACACAGGCTCTGTTGAATACCTCTATTTTCTACAGAAAACCTTTAGCAAAGTCCTAGCATCATAAATAACAGTAAGTTAAACATGTCAGAATCTGCTACCTCTTTCCTGCATGCAACTCTAAAATATTCCGTTATTCAGTACATAATGAACTTCCTAAGATTCTCCTGTTTTACAGTCAAACACTGAAAAGCATACTGTGAAAAATTTGAATACTATTACTGTATTGAATTGTCTGTATACTGCAACCAGACATACTGCACAGAAAGAAAGCTGTAAAAACCCAAATTATTATATCAGACTGCTCGGCGAAAGAGGAAAAGTAGGCTTACTTTATAGCACTATAATTTTCTGCCTGTTTCATTACAAGTCATTTATTTATTTATTTAAAATTAGTGGAGACTTTTTACTTCTAAAAGGGATGAAAGAGCATCAATTGAGGACACAACATAGAATCTGTGAGGAACTGCAGGACTAATAATAAAATTATTATTATTAATATTGTCCTGTTCTAAGCTGCAAGAAAATTCTTATTCTTTCCTGCCTTAGACAGCAATTGAAATACACTCCAGGAAGAACAGCTATGACAGCCTGAGTAAAAATGACAATATTATGCAAAGAGCCTGCTCTTTCCACTGCAATGTTAATATTACAGAGTGAAACTATCTCCTCTAATCCACATGCAGGTGAAGAGAGAACTTTCTCAAGGTCAATACACAGACTTCAATGTATAATGCAAGTAATTCTGTAACAGAAATCACTGCAATACTGATCATTTTCTGGGTCACACCAACTCTGTCTTCCCAACATTGCTCTCATTACAGCTTCAGAACAAAGCAAATAAATAATAAATAAATAAATGTCTTTGAATCTCCCAAAAGAGGGAAAATGAATAAACCACGTACATGAAATGATGGCTCAGCACTTCAATGCCACAACAATGAAAGATTAAACACACTTGGATAAGAAGACAAACTGCTCTCCGTAAACCTCATTAGTTATGGCATCCCAAATTGTGCAAGTTAACCAACAGACTTGAATTTTTAAACTCATCTCCACTCCCTTGAACATACCATTTTAAGTTCAAGATGTCTCAAGTGAAAAAGCAACAGCAAAAAAACAGAGAGAATGTCAATTCAGTATTTCTGAGATTTACAGCTAGAGCAGAACAGAATCTTCAGTATTATTCAATACAACAAAAAATTAAGTCTTATAAAAACGAGTTTAAATTTTATTGCAGAACCTTCATTTCAATGTTATGGTACACTCAATGTTTTCCTACGTTGACAAAAATACCAAAAACCAAACAAGAATGCTGCTCAGAAAATCTGACCACATAAATATGCTACAAGCATCTGCCTGCGAGTGTGCCAAGAGTGAATTAAGTATGTGCACACAGCAATTACTGCATATAAAAGTTTTTTTCAACCACAATTAAACCACTCAAGACTCTGATTGTCCAAAAGACTTACTCCTACAAACGAGCTCGGAACATTCATTTAGCCAGCAGAGTTTTGATCATTCTGTACATGCACTCTTCTAAGTGCTTTCCTTTAGTCCAGGATTCCAACACCAAAGAAAACAATGCAGCCTAGGATTGCTTTCATTTGGCCATTCTGTTACTAAAATAAATATCAGAGAACACATAACCCAGCATATTTCACTGTGTATCCACAACAAGATGATATGCTAAAAGCTTTCCGTGAAAGACCTAAGTTTACCAGCCTAAAACAAAGCAAAAAACCCTACAAAATCCTTTCCACTTCTGTAAGGAGAAAAGTCTGTAGTAAAAATTACAGTTTCATATTTATGGATGTAATATTCCCTTTTGTTTTTCTGCCTGCTGTGGGCAGTGCATCTATTGCAATATCACTGTAAAACACTCTTATTATAATCCCAAGCCTACCCTCTAGTGAGGAGTGGGAGTAAATCATTTCATCAAAGTGACAAAATTATTGCATCATTTATCTCCTGAATCTCAGAGGTACAGGAAAGTACCCTCAAACTGCAACTAGTTTTTGTGCTAATGTGAATCAGCCAAGTGGTAAAAACACACATCAATATCTTTTCTTTACACAAAAAAGTCACTCAGTTCACCACAAGAGCAGCTCTAGTTTGTTGGATGCCTATTTCAGAATTTTTGTTGTTCTTTTGTTTCCCAGTGGCAGATGGGAAAAACAGAGTTCAATTAGTCTCTCTGCTCGTGTCACAGAGAGCCCATCTGAGAAGAAAAATCACTTCAGCGGCAAGAAAGGGAAATACAAGACCAAACATTATTTGTGTACGAAGTCTCTCTGCTTTGCAGACATCTTAATCTATACAAACAGTGGTTTTGTTCCCAAAAAAAATTCATTTCTCTGCACTTAGTACTGGGAAACATCTTTCTCAAGCTGGTCTGAAGTACATCACTGCTTGCACCATCTATTCCGAAACAGAAGGGGAAGTTTTCCCCCTCAATTTTAACGGAGATTTTCCCTGAAGGCCAAAACACAGACCCCACTGGAAGCAGTTTGCTCTCTCTTCTCCATCCTGCTGAAGTTTCTTGCCACTCTCAATGAAAGGAGAAATGGGGCACAATTTCCCTCCCAGCAAGACAGACCCAAAAAAATCCTCTTAACACGTTTTGATTGATGGCTGTACCTTCACTTGTCAGGAAGCAACACCAAAAAATAGACTGGAGTATTTTGGAGCAAAATCACAGTACCAAACCCTCTGTCCCCCCAAACCCCTTGACCTACAGAACATTAAAACAGCATGAAGAAAACAAAGACGACCTCCAAACTAAGAATCCAGAGCTACATAAAAAACCCTTCTGCTACACTGGAAGAAAACATTTCTGATCAATGACAAGCAAAAGGCTATTAATGCTTTTAGAGCAAGCAGCGGTACATTTGAAGATTTTAAAGATTATTCTGACCATAGGAAAAACCTGGTTATATTAAAGGTTCACACCTCAAGGATCTCCAGCTAAAAAGCCAAGACATCCATCATGTAAGGAATCACTGAGGACTCAGCTGAAAGCTCGATTGAACAGAGCAGCCCAATTCTTTACACCCAAAACACTGAAGATCCAAGCATTCCCCAAAATTGAAGTGCTCTCTTGCTTTTGAAGTTATTATTCCAACATTTATATACTCTACACTTTCCCAAAACTTCTTCCTAATCTCACAACAAGTTTTGGGAAAAAAAAAAAAAAAAAAAAAAAAGATGAAAGATCTCAGTGATAGGAAAGCAGAAATATGGAGCAGGACTTCTGGTTTATCACTCAGCTCCAGAAAAGCAAGAGTGCATAGACCAGACACCAAGTTCAAATGTTATCCATCTCTTTATCTGGATTTTCTGGATAACATCCTGTTACCTAAAAATTACAAGGGAAGCAAGGCAAGAGCTACTAAAGTGATGCTATGCTTACTCTTGTGCAAAATAAAAAATTTTTAAAAAAGGCCTTAAAAGAGCTGGAAATGAACAGAGCTCTTTCCCCTGCCCTCTCCCCACAGCTCAGAGCCACACTTGGGTTTCAAGAGCTTCCTCCTGACTACAGAGCTACCATGCACAGTGAAGAATTCATTGTGCTGAGTGACAAAGACTCCAGGAAATTATTGTGCCCTTTAAGGGTGTGTTTTGGAACTTTCCATTCGTATTCAGCGTGAGTGGAGAGATGGCTGCAGAAAGAAGCTGATCCAAACTCTAAACTATCATCTACCCACAAAATGACAATTGAGGCAGCTTTTCTGCTGCTTTCACTGCTGAGAGAGCTCTCAAAGGGACCATTTTTCAGCATTTTCTATTCTTTGATGTCAAAAGGTTCAGCAGAAAAGGAGAGAAAGAACAAAGAGCAGATGGTCAAAGAACTATGCATTTGAAGTTCTAGAAAAAAAATTCAAAGTAAAATTTGTTTTTATAATATAACATTAGGATGGATAAAGATGACCTATCACAGCTCCAACAGTCCAGACTGCTGCAGACAAAGAATTTGGAATAGAAGAAATGGTGTGAGAGTCCCCAGTGGCTCCAAACAGGGATCAAGATACAACTCTGATGTTGATGGAAAACGATTGTGCACCCAAACCCTGTTGAAAGTGCCTATAAAACATAGCTGTCAACATTAATCTGGAAATAATTGACAAAAAGAGGTTATTCCAAGACAGCTCCTTCGCTTTGGAAATGAAAGGCAACCACTATAATTATGTGTCCATCATCCAAATGCAACTGGTACTGGGAGTGGGGAAAACAAACATGAACATTGTAGTGTGACAGAAGGACACGCCAGGCACTTCCCACAACTGGTTTCTCAAAATGGTAAAGCAGCCCTTGCAAGCTTCACTACAGTAATTACAATCCTATTCAGTTGTTTACATACGTTTTACTGTTATTGCAAAATCAATAAAAAACTTATTTTCATTTTCTGCATAACAAATTGAATTACAGAAATTATTAAGTATGCTGATTGGTTTAACTTCTTCTGTTTTCCCACATTTAATTTGTAGATTTAAGCACAGAATGCAATAGATTAAAATGAAATCTAATCCAGCACTAAGCAAAATAATTACTTGTATCCTGCAGACATTCATATTTCATCATACTTAAAAAATAAAACATAAATCTTCAACCAAAAAGTAATTACTGTTATTTAACTGAAGTTTACTAAGAAACACTTTGCATTTGATGACTTTACATGATTTTTATGACCAGGCCTCTGCTGTACTTTGGTTTATGCATTGTTCCATATAATCCTTCAAGAGAGAAAATCTGAAAACCTTAACTGCCATTTATATATCACAAAGACATTAAAATTTTAAAAATGGCATAAAAAAATTGGAAATCCTCTCAATTTTTTTGTTTTAACTAAGAATTGTAACTGAATTATAATTAAACTCTCTGAAATATTTCTCTAGAAATGTTTTGAAATAATACTTCAGACACTACAGATTGAGTCTGGTGGTGTATTTATTTTTCCTCTACACCTTGGAAACCCCAGATCTCTCTGATGCTCACAGGAAAGGATGCAGGAGACACTGTGACAGACCAAAAATAACTCAAATCCAACCAAAACTGAGCACACCAACAACACTTCCAGCAATAAAGAAGTGGCCATACTTCTGTTGCAACGTAAAGACAAGAAACCATTATGAAAAATTAAAATCAAGTCCCAGCTTGTATTAAATGCAGAATATTTCAGCTGGAAGGGATCTACAACCATTCACCAGACTGAGCCAGGCTGCAGCCCCAGATCCCCAGTCCAGGGCTGCTCTCCTGCCACTCCTCTCCCCATTTGCACCTGTACCTGCCATTATTTCTCTGTCCTAGCCACAGAATCCAGTGAAATTTCATCCCATTAATCATTATCCAATGATTTTTTATTTTTTTTTCCCCTGTATGCTCCCATTAAAGACACACAAAATGTTTCTACCTCCATTTCCCTCCCTAGTACACTTCATCCAGTAAAAATTTCATCATATGGTTCAGGACTCCTCACAAAGGGCATCATGCAAGGCATGGTGTGCACGAGAGATGTAGGTCATTTCTACAAGTGAGTTACTTCCACAGGATTCCCACCAGAACCCTTATTTCACAATATTATCAGCAAAATGCTTGAAAAAACACCCCCGCTCTACTTGTCAAACACTCGCAGTTACGTTGAAGGAAAAGCTGAGGAATTTATGCAAAAGTCGCAATCCTGGCAACCCAAAACTCTGATGCCAATCAGTGCCACTTTGTCATAGATGAGCTCCATGGCCTTAACACATTTCATCAAACAAATCAAGCTTGTAAACAAGCTTTTCTTAGAATTTTAAATCAAGATCAGACACTCAAATATGTAACCACTGGTTAACAGAAAATGAATGAAGCAAAAAAGCTTCCTCTTAAGTATCTTTTTTTATTAGATCTGATTAAAGTTATTGATTCAATTTACCAGTGATGTAAATTTGCATAATAGAATTTTTATAATCTAGTTATTCAAAACACTAAAGTAATCTTACTCATCAGAAGTAGGCTGTTTTGAAAGACTTCACATAAAATCATCAGTTTGGAGTTCTGGGGTGAAAATTCCATTAAATTCTGGCATCACAGAGAGACAGAGATCATTATTGTCCCTCACATAAAGCAGGCAGTTCTGTGCAAATTGCAAAAATATTATAGTGAAGTGATCTAATTTATCTTCAAACACATATGTGATCAAACCACAGTTTTCAATAATAAAAATACAACAATATATTTATTCTCTAGGTTGATGTCTGTTTTGCACTTTAATTTTATTACTCCACAGAAGACTGGAACAAAACTATTCCAGGTTTGCTGAATGACAGAAAGATGCTGTTTTCTAAATTTTCTCTCAAGAAAGATATTGGAATAAAAAAGCAGAATACCCTCATGGCTGAACTGGGAGAAAATTTTCTTGAGATTAAAAGCAACATTTAAAAAGAATTTTAAACGCTTACCTGTTGTAAATTGGCCTTTTAACTTCTGGAACACGGGGTCTTGAGCTGTTGCCTGTGCTCTCCTAGCTAGTGACTCTGAGGCTGCACTAGAAAACATGGTGGACACATTAGAGACATTCTCAAGACCCACTCCAAAAGTGCTGACCAACTTCTTGACAAAATTCAGGGTGTGAGGAGTGATTTTGGCGTCCGAAACGGCTCCACTTTTCTCAAAGGCGACAGAGTAGCACTTGGCCAAGCCCTGCTGCAGCTGTCTAAGAACCTAAGGATGAAAAATAGAAAAGGCAAAAGGGTCAGGAAAATCAGGCCTTCTGATCTGACACCAAATATTTATTCCCACGCTGTATTTTATCTACTAAAATTATCCTCTCAGAAACATCTGCTTCAAACTCTGCTTTGAAATTGCATCCAAGGGTCAATCAGAGTGACAGCAGTGATTTTTATTAGCATTGCAAACGAACAAACTGGGCAGGGGAAATGCTGCATCATGAAGGACAACTGCTCTTTCAACAGTAGGTAACTGTTCAATTTCATATTTTGAGATATATGAAAAAAATGTGATATGAGGGAACCTTCAAATAAACACTGTGCTAGGCAGACAGAACAGCACAGCCCAACACTTTGAGAGACAAAGAACAGCAGAGTTGCAGGTCCATCTGCTCTCTGTTGCAATTCAAATTTCCGGTAATTATCACCATTTCTCACAGACCACCAGATCAAGAAGGAAACTGGTATCTCTTAAACTTAGTGTAAAAATATACATTTTCAGTTAAGCAATAGCTTAAATCCTATAGGCATTCCTCACATTAATGGTTCTGCAAAACTTCTGTGCTGCTTCCAGAAACAACCAAGCTCCTTAAACTCCAATCAGAATAGTCAATTCTACAAATACATCAGTTTATTACTCAAAACAAACCGCTATGCTTTGATGTTTAAAACCAATTCTGGATGAATATTTTCTTCAATGACCACGAAGGTGGTATTGAGTCCAAATACCTCTTCATGCCAATTCTCCCTGAACCAGACCATCTGATCCACAATGCCCTCCAGAGAGGACAGAAGGGTTGGATGCAATTCCCGCTGCATGTGCATAATCCTGCTGCACCTCCACATCGGGGCAGTGGCTCTGATGGGCCCAGGGTCTGAGGCAGAGTGGGACTGATTTCCAACTGAACTTGGCTGCTGCTGCCCTGAATCTGGAAAGTGAATGTTAAAAAGAAAATAAGAATTACTTTTCATGAACTTGGTACATGCCTGTTTGAAATAAAAAAAATTGTTCCAAGGATTGGCTTGATATTTACATTAAGGATTAATCATGTGTTACTTACTGAGTTTCAAAAAAAAATTTTAGAAAGAAAACTGGGGTTTTTTTAGAGAGAAAACTCTGCACCAAATGCTTTCTAGTGGTACAAAATTCCCAACATTAAAGCAAAGTAAACACTTCTCCAAGCCACGTAGGAGGTGTAGCTTTTACATTACCAACCTATGCTCTTGAAGTAACAGACATTGTTTCAAATAGGATCAAATTATCTGAATTACAGGTGTTTTTTCCCTTCCCTTTTGGGGACACCTTTCACACATAACAGAAGAATAAATATGTTGATGCCAACAGACAAATTGTCATAGTCTGTACCTTTTAGCACAAAACATCTCTTGCATGACAACTCCATCAGACAGTGATTAAGCAGAGTTTTGCTTTATCAGATGTCCCTCACTAACTCACAACCCCCCCACCCAGGAGTGTTTTCTGGCAGAACCTACAGGGAAATATTTTACTGTTTATCACAGTGTGCACATAGCAATATCAAGAATTTAACACAGAAGCCTGTTGCTGGGTAAGAACAAATCATTAGGGTATGTGGGTATCTCCTGCAAAACAGCACCCAAAAAAACATTATTTAATTAGTTCCCTTCCAAATTTTATCCAGAAATTTAGTGAACTAATTCCCAAGTGGAAAGGGCAATGAAATGAACAATGCACTTTTTAATAAAGAACACAGAACTGAAATAAGAGCTCTTCAAGGAGCTCTCCTGGGATTCCCAAGAAATTACATGGGACAAAACAACTAAATTCTGTGGAATCGTTTGACATGACCATTCCAGATGTGATTTGTTCTTGGGAAAAGAGCTGTTGTGCAATTTGCTGAATCCTTTCCCCACCTCCCAAACATTTCTCAATGCCAACATTGATTTTATCCTGTGTAAACTTAGATGCTCATTTTACTTGAAAATTCACCATAAGAAGTTGTGGAGTTTTTTACATTTTTACAAGTGTGGCTCCTTTGAAAACAAAGTGAATGTTGCAGTTTATGCTTCCAATGAAAATGAGACTAGAGAATCTTAGAAAACTATGACACTCTCCAGTGTTTATAAACCAAGAATTTTTCTACTTCTCCACAAATTTATAAACATCCAGTAAAGAACATGTGATTCTCAATAACTAAGGTGACATGAGAGTGAAGGAGATGAAATTCTTCTTGGTATTTTAGACAAGAGAATTCAAGACAGCTCAAGCCATCTGCAGATTTAACTTCACAGAAACAAATCAATGCAAGCACAGGTTATCAAGAACTTTCTTCCTTAGCCTTGCTCCGTTGGTATATTTTCTAGAGAATCCGGTTTTTATGTAAAATCCAGCACAACTCAACATAACAATTAAGTTACAAAGAGCCCAAACAATTCTCTCATGCCCAAGCTCACCGCTCTTGTAGCGCTCTCGCTGTTCTATCTTCAAGGTCAAATAGAGGGTCCTGATAGGGAAATAAACAGCTTGGGGATAAACTCTTCCCACCTATTTGGAAAAACACATTTCTCAGTTAGGGCATACTGACTCCAGCTCACATCAACATGTGCAGATTCTCTTGTAAATGAGTCTACTTCAGGAATAATCAGCTCTTTGTGTTATTTAACAGCTTATGGAAATTAAAGATTCTTTCAGTAACAGAAACCCAGAGAGGATGAATTGGTAGCTCCCTGCACACACTGTTAAGACATTACCTAATTAGGGCTTCCAGATCATATTGCCTAATAAACCTGAAAGCAGCATAATGTCAGAGCCCCAGCTGGGCCAGCTCAAAGATCTTACTCATGTGCATAATGGAAGAAAAACAGACATAATGACAGCGGTTAGTCTTTAAATTAGGCCACAATTCCCAGCAAGCCCCACGATACTTGATAAGAAAGCCCATTAGAGAGTAACTTTACTCCACCTAATTGTGGCACTTAATGTAAGGGGATACCAACTGCACCCAAAAATAAAAACAGGATTTTATGGCTGCCATTAAAAAAAGAAACCCTAAAGAGATACTGACATTCAGCATCCCATTTGAATCTGTAAATCCCAGCATCTATTAAAGGGAACAAACAATGTGTCTACTACCTGCAAGAGAGCACGGCTTAAGACATCATTTGAGGCTTCTCCAGCCACAGTTTTATTAAATCCTAGATCCTTTCTCCATCCAAATGGATATGGTAAGTGGTAGAAATGTTGCAAAGGGATTGAAGTGGTCAGTAATCTGATATTTATCACTAATAATCTGATATTGACAGCAGATCACTAACCTGACACACGTGTGCTTCCTGCTGTAACTCCAAAGTTATTTGAAGAGAATTGTAGAGTTTTAAAATAGGAACACAGAAAATAGAGTCTTTTTTAATTTTTTTTTTTTTCCTAGGTACCTGAATTTTAAAGGCAAGACAAACAGGAGTATCTCTGATATTTATGCCAACAAAGATTACAGAGAAGAAAGAATGAGAGATTTTCTCCTGTACCTGACTGATGAGGTTGAGGAGCAGTTTTCCCTCTGAGCCAACCAGGCACGTCAGCAGCTGTGGGATCCAGGCCAGCCACTGGATGGGTGGGACACCAATACAATATTTGTCCACTGCATCTGCCAAGGTGTTCTTGTCATCATCAAAGCTCAGCAGCCAAAGAACCTGCAAGAGAATTTCAAGAGGATCTCTCAGTGCTTAAAGTTGAGACACATCAATCATCACGATGCATAAAATCAGAGATATTTTATGAAGATGACTGTGGAGCTCCTGTCAGTGTTAAAGCTGCCTCAGAGGCAAGAACTTACATTCATTATGCCTGGCCAATGTTTTTGTTTCCCTTAGAAATAATATTTAAAGGGTGTAAAATTCAGTGGAAGTGCACTCCTTGCTATGAAACAAGACAGAGGAAAGCCAATGAACCCGACTGCATTCTAGAAATTCTTTGGGTTTTTGGTTAATGGATAGAAAATGAGGCATGTTTATAGAACCTAAAATGTGCTACTCAGATAAATGAACCTTGATGCAAGAACTTGATTATTTCTTTGGGTGGTTTTAATTATTTCAACTGTCCACCCCAAATGACATTTTTAAGTTTAACTCAAATGTAAATATATTAAGCACTGACTAAAAATAATTAACTGTTATGCAGTCAGACACAGACACTAATAAACTTCAGAGTGCTATTGCAGCCACCTTTAATCTCAAAATTTTTTTCTGTGTTTGTTTCATGGTCACAACAGATTGTCTTCCCTGGTCTGCTACAATTTTTAAATTTTCTTTATGAGAGAGATTAAATATCCTCAAACTGAGAAATATATACTACAAATAGCTTTTTTTGACCAAAAGTTTGCTGAATTTCAGAGTAAAACTGTACAGAAAAGGCTTATGTGGAAGAAAATGCAATACTGAGGTAAAAGTATTATCTATCCATAGTGATGATAGAGAGACCTCAAACTGTGTTACATTTTAAAGGACCAAAGGATGCCTTTCACCACATTACATAGCAGAAATGCTCGATGTGATTTGTCCTCTTCCTCCTACAAAAAGGTTCCACATCTAAAGAAAACCCCAGACATCCCAACAGAAGTAAAAAACCCCAAGACGAGTTCCGTGCACCCAAGAACAACCACACCCAGCCTTTCCATCTGAATTAAAGCTTTCCATCAGTCACTCTCTCTCTGATTGCAGAGCTGCTTTTCCAGCCCTCACCTTTGCCAAGTATTTCCTGGATTTGCTCTCGTTCTGGTGGCGACAGGCGTGCAGGTAGCAGGTGATGGCAGACACGCCCAGGTGGAGCTGCCGCTCCTTCACGAAGATGTTCTCCAGGTAATCCCCCCACATGGCCCACGCTTTCACCAGCACGTCGTGCATCTGCACCGCCGCAGAAAAAGCTTTGTTTGCTTCCTCAGACCTGCATGGTGACAAGTAACAATGGGAGTTTTGGATGATTTAGTAACTATTTGTTAGTGTAAGTCAGATTTCGGATAGGGCTAGCAATTATTTTCTTAATCTCGGTGATATTTTTGCATTAAGTTTTCTAGCAAGATCCCTTAATGACTGTTTTGTCATTGCTTCCTGTCAAGTTCAGCATCAATAAATAAAATGCTTCATAATGGAAATGGTTTTGTAAGTGTTAAAAATCTCCAGATAACCCCTTAAAAAAAAGGAAAAAAACTTTCAGTGCACTGCAGTGGGAACCCAAGCAGTGAAACTGGGAGAAAGAAGAGCAAAGGATAAGACAAAGAGAGGAGAAGCAAAATTATTTTAAAATGCTGCTCTGCTGAGCAAAAAAACGAGTTATGTAAGTTATCTTTTGGAGGACTGCATCTTGCTTAACTCCTTTTCCAGCGAAGTCATAAAAAATTTTACAACCAACAGTTTCTGGAAACAGTCAGTTCCTCATCCCCACAGCTGTTAAAGTTTATTTTTTTCAACAGGAAAAGTGATGGAATATGAAGGTTAATCACACAGTTCCGGGTAACCAAAAGATTATTTGTTTGTTAGTTCTGAGGTTTTCTCCATGTTTCCTCATGTGTTACAAGCCCAAAATCTGGCATGATTCATCCCAATATACATACAGCCCTTGAATCTATGCTACTTCTTAGGCACAAAAATAAAGGATGAGTAAACTCACACAAGCATTACCAAAACGAAACTTCTGAAGTATTTCAAGACTCATTAACAGAAAGAGCTTCACTTCTCCCTTACAGAATAAGCATTGAAAAAAACCATACAAAAATAACATTATGCTTGTTTGACTCATTTTTTAAAATGTAATGCCTTTTTAACATAACAATATCAGCTTGGAGGATTATAATGCTCAATGAAAATGACCAACTATTGAGGCATAGAAAGGAAAAGAGCTTTGCCTGTCACGTATCAGTTTCTGTGCTGCATTAACGTCCTTGCTTTCAGAACCTTTCTGCACCCCGGATGGAGGCTTGAAGTGAACCAGCCCAGCCTGACAGATGAGTTTGGATCATTGTTTCCCCTTTATAAAAGAGGGACTTTGTCCCTTTTCCTTTCTCCCACTCCACAATCCATCACTCTTGACACCTGATACAGGTTTTTTTTCAATGGTTTCTACCACCTTGCCCAGCCAATGGGCAGCAGGGGAGGATGCAGGAGCAGAGGTGACCTTTAACTTCAGTTTGGTTGGCACTCAGGTCATCAATCAGCAGCCCCATTTTCAGGTTCAACACTGCCACTGGTCCTAACTGAAACCTTCCCACATTCCTGACCTCAACTGCAGTGCTAAAAACCGCTTGTGTGGTTTTTGGTAAGGTTAAGGAAATGTAAGTACATCAGAACCATGTTTTAAACAGAAATCTTTATCCATGAAGGTTGAAGGCACAAATAGAGACAATTCTCCACAAGAATTTAACACATTTTAAAAATATGGGGGAGGCACACACTTTCTTTTCTTTACACCTCAACTGCAATTAAGCCTGTGACCATATAAAAGCCCACTGTACTTTCCATCAAAGTAATTGCATTCTGCCTATTTAAAATTCTCTCTTGCATCCACAGAAGAAGATATTCATCACTTCCTGACTTGAACTGCCGTGCAGGGTTGCAGTGTACAGCTCCAAACCTGATGGATTTCATTCCATAAGTGGCCACAATGCAGTGGTAAAGGAATTAATTATTCCACCCATATGTAGCACGTAGCAATACAGCCATTAAACCCCATGCCCACTAAAAGCTGCTGAAACCTGAAGGGGTCTTTTTGGCAGCACCAAACAAAATTTGGCTGATGACATATTTATTTACTGAATTAAAGAGAGATGTTCCTCAAAACAGCAAAATGCCAGTCAGTGCAAAGCAAAACCGTTACAAAAATAGTTGTGTGAAAGCAAGGCTTGCACTTCAGTGTTAAATTGCTGCAGTGCAAGACGTCTCCAACACACAGCACATCAGCCTTTTCGGGTCAATTATCTGAAATGAATGTTCCTTTTCCACATGGCACCACACCAGATTTCTGTGAGCTACGCCACCACACATGTCCCTGTGCCTTCAGCAGCTGCAGCTATTCAAGGGACAGCCAATGACAATGAAACAGAAATGAGAGGAACAGAGGTTGGTTTTGTTTAAGTAGCTGCAAGCTTATGGACTGAACCTTTTTGCCTTGCTTTTGTATGTGATAATTATTAAGAACATAATTAAAGCAACCTCCTTTTGCCAACTACACCAAGGACTTCAGTTAGACATCAATTTGCCCAAGTGCTCACAGAACAAGGGAAGAAAAAAAAATATCATGAACTGCAAAGCTTTAAACAAAGCTATTGTCCTTACCTCATCTCATCCCTTGAAATACAAAACTTGGGAAAAAACCCACCTGGTGCAATGTTTGCAGTACCCATTTCTTTCCTACAACACTTCACTCTATGACCATTCATTACATCTCCAAACTGCAAAGGAACTCTCACAGACACCTTTACTTTCTTACACAGTCGTAAGAAACTTTAAGCTGGTACAAACACATGGAACAGCTCTTCTGCTCAAATTCTGCATTGAAATCCTTGAGCTGCATTTTTCTCAGATGCATCCTAGTGCCTCTGGCAGCCAGCATACTCACTTGTTAATCTGTGCCAAGAACATTCCCTTCAATGCATAAAACTCTGCAGTCATCTCCTTGGTGAAGTACTTCAGATTGGTTGATTCAATAACTTCAAGACCCTGTTAAATAAGCCTTAGTGAGAAAAGTCTTTTAAAAAGGTAAGGGTTTATTACATGAAAGTGCCATAAAACAGCCAAAATAGTCTCTTGCAATTTAAATAACATGGCTTTCTAGTATTTAGTTTTAAAAAACACAGACTGACAACAATTTTCAGTTTCCACTGGCCTACGCAAAGCAAATGCTACAGACAACATTCAGCAGGTTATCTTTTCCACCTTGTTTATGTTACAATATCATTTACATTATGTTATATTACAATGTTCCTTTGCTGATCAACCACATGCCAGTGGGTTTTGCCTAAAATCACATTTTTTCCCTTTCGGCACATACCATTTCACTTCAGTTTGACAGCATTCACTACTCAGGAGTCAGACACTCAGAACTAACTTGGAGCTTCAGTTAGTCTTGCAGCAGTGTTGTTTCTTCCCATTACAAATAAAGCCATTTGCAAAGTCCCTTCCATTTATTGATTTTGTAAGAGTTCAAAAAACCTACTTCCCTTTAAAAAGGGAAAAATTTAATTTAAATTAAATTTTTAATTTAAATTAGTTTTAAATTAAAAAAATTAAAATTTTAATTTAAATTAATTTTAATTTTTAAATTTAAAAATTAGCCAGCTAATTTTTGATATATTCACAGTATTCAGCTCCCAGAGGACATTACCTGTTTTGGACTGACAGCATTCCTGAAAACAACGCTCCTGCAAGGTATAACATGGCCAAGGACATTCAGCCCCTGGTCTGGATACAGGCAGCTTGTTTAAATCAGTATCTGATGGTCCCCATAACCCCAGCTGCAGGGATAAAGCTGCCCTACCTGCATACACTCATTTTTGCCCATGACTCCAGCCAGCTGAAGGTAGCACTTGACTTGCTGCCGAATCTTCTGGAAGCAGTCCACGATGGGCACGGTGGGGATGGTGTGGATGCGGCTCAGGATGTCCAGGGCGACGTTGACCAGCCCCTGTTTCCGCGCGATCTTGCCGTACTGGATGATGGCGGAAGCGGAGGCGTGGACTCCCAGCATGGCGTTGTTGGAGCTGGGATCGTGCTGGGAGCTGTTCTCGTACGCAGTCACGATGGCTGCAAAGGGAACAGGAAATGTTTGCCTTTGTATGATGGCATTTACAGAGGGTACCATCTTACACAGCAACACACGTGAAATGGGTGACCTTCAGACAGTGAAACTTAAATTGAATAAAATCAAAAACCTGTCAAAATCAATATTCCTGTATGTTGAAATGAAAAAAAAAAACAACACCAAGAACTTATTTCAAACAATGTGCTGTCTGGAAAATCCTATGCTGAATGCATGGTAGAGCAGGCAGATTTACCCTGGTAATGATGTTGTCTCCACATGAAAATGCTGCTCCAGTGGGATAAATCATCTGACACAATAGGTAACCTGTTCCTCCAAGTCTTTACAACAGTCTTCATATCATGTAAGCTGTTGTTCCTCCCCAGATTAGTTGGTTGCAATCCTGCATTTATTTGGGCTGCTTCTTGAAGTTCAATTATTTGCTGTGCTGCCTAGAAAACATTAAACAACATAAATACAAATTCAGTATCAATTCCCTGGTCATTTATCTGACTGCTTGATAGAAACACCACTGTACAGAAATAGGATCTACGTACTCCTGACGTTACTTCCAGAGATTCTGCAAAGCCCTGAGCTTTGAGAAGTTACCTAAGCTTAGAATAGGTTTTCACTGGCATCTCCTATCCCCAAATTCAGGAGAGGAACAAACAGAAGATTGCAGCAGACTCAAACCCACTAAAGACAGCAGACAGTTTGTTAAAACTTCAACTACCTGAAGAAAAGGCCCACAAAGTTTAATGGAATTTAATTACCTGTAGTACTATATAAAGCCAATTGTAGTATTCTCTAAGCTACCACTTGGCAGATAACAGTTGTATTTATTGTTAATCAACCAAATGAGATAACTATTTGAGAAAAAAAAGGCAGTCCGAATTTATAGAGTGAAATCTCTTGAAACAAAATAAATTAATATTTTCCTACAATCATCTCAGTATCAGCTCTCACAATA
Organism: Pardalotus punctatus; assembly: GCA_013400915.1. Taxonomy (NCBI): domain Eukaryota; kingdom Metazoa; phylum Chordata; class Aves; order Passeriformes; family Pardalotidae; genus Pardalotus; species Pardalotus punctatus. Next base: position 26,689 of record VZTX01016442.1, read on the forward strand.
GCCTAACCTTCATCCTACACCCATTCATCACATAAATTTAATTTTCTCATGGGTATTTAATCACCTACTATCTGATATTTAAAAAAAAGTAATTACTGCAGTGCAAATTCAAGGCTGCATTTGTACCTCTGTCAGTCACCGACTAATTTATCATTTCTTCATGAGGGATATATACATATTAGATTGTTTTAAAAGCTTGTTTTAATTGATATTTGAAAGCCCTTAAATACATTATTTAGCAATATTAATCTTTTCACGCTGCAGATGCTGCCATTCATGGGCGGCAGGAGGAAATTGGAAATATGGGTGAAAACTTAGCAGGAAGGAATTCATCCAGAGGCCATCTAAGGGTACTGTGTGGGCTCACAAATTGTACCTATTTACTTGATAATGCCTTCTGAACATGGAGAAAACTTCCATATTCATTCGCTTTACCTGATGCATCAATTTAGATTCCAAAAACCCAAAGGTGCGAGCTGCTGTGTGAGATCCAGCCACAAGAAAAATCATTTCGTAGAGATCCCTTCTTCTATCGTGGGGATTAATTACAAATCACACACACAGAATGAAACTACTGATCTTACAGAACCACAGAGGCCTCTGCATCAAAGAGAGCTGAGAGCAAAGTGCTCTGAGCTCCCACAGGCAGGGCTGATGCACAGATCTCGGAGCAAGGGCCCATCAGGAGATTTCCCTTGGTGGGAAATTCCAGCTCATGTCACACTGAGGTAGCGAACAATTTCCCCCTGGAGATGAAAAGTTCCCTCCACAGAAACAAGAGCTGGTCTTTGTCAGATCTATGTTTATCAGGATGCCTAAACAGGGACAAAGTCAGTCGGAATGCCAAACAAATTTGGCAAGTTTTGCCTACAGCCCACACTGCCAAGCCCAGCCCAGTACAATCCTGCCCCAGCCCCACTCCCACCCTGCCCCAGCTGTGCCACACAGATCAGAGGACACGAGGTTCATTGTCAAGAAGCTTCTGAAAGCAACTCAAGGCCAAATCCAATTTTCTAAAGATGGATTTTGGCTCCTATTTCCATTTGATTATACTTGGCAATAACACCTACTCTCAAAAATCCTTCTCTTACAGTTGCAAAATGAATTATTTACATAATTAAATCCAAGAGAAAACAAGAGGCTGTTGATATTTTATACATTTCAAGAGGAAACAGAAGTCCATTTCGTTTTGGTAAAATGTGTCAAAAGTCGCAAAGGACACAAGCCATTCATTTTTCACCATGGAACACGTGTTATTTTCTTTCATGTAATAGTTAAACTGCATATTCCATACAACCAGAATTAAGCCACCTGCTTCCTAAAAATACATCTGGAAGTCTGAAAAAAATGGTCTCAATTTCTTACAAGCTCTTGCTGACAAGAAAAGTAAAAAATACTTTGAAGAAACAGAAACACACATTCTACAACTTCGAACAAAAAAAATACCACGATGCAAAAACTATCAGTACCACGCACTAAAATATTTTACACTTGCAGCTACTCTAAGTTCTGAAAGCTGCTACTGGAGAACAAGTGGCCATGAGAACTCTTTTTTGCTGGTACCTGGAGCAGGGGGGTGTGGACGTGGGACACGACGTGCGGCAGGCGCCGCCACTCGCGGATGGCCAGGCTGCTCGCCATCTCCACCAGCCGCTCGATGAAGTTCAGCTGCTGCTCCTCGGGGTGGCAGATGGCCAGGTACCCCCTGTACATGTTCACCTTCCAGGCCATCTCTTTTGGACAACTCAGCTCCACCTGGTTGTGGATTAGGAAAAACATCCAGTAAAGATCGTTCCTATGCAAACAGGTTAATTTTTTTTCCAAGCCTTCTTAAACGAACAGCTTTAATGTTTTAAAAATCATCTCTAAAAATACCAGATTGAAGTATTAATATTTATGTCACTAGAGGGGTTTCAGCTCTCCTGAAGTCACTGGCAAGGGCAGGCCAGCACATAAATGGCCAGCTCAGACAAGAGCAGAAGTGCCCATGCCCAAGCTGCTGCTGGGGCATTTTCAGAGCTGGAACACAGCTCAGAGCAGCCCTGGCCTTTAAAAGGAAGCTCACAGCAAAAAATCACCCTGTGCAAAGCCAAAAGATGCTTCTCAGCAGACAACACACTCTGAAACACTTCATGGGCTCCCAAACACAAAATGCCATCCTCTCACCTGAAAGGAGCTGTCCCTGCCCGTCCCACATTATGCAGCATTATACCCCCTGTCTGCTCTAGGACACTGCTAAGTTTATGAAAATAAACAGCTAATATCTTTGCAAGTAATTGACAACCCTCCCTCTCATTTTTGTTAAAATAATTTCGGAGCACAGGTGCAAAGTCAGGTCGTAGTGCTAAAATATTTTATAAAATAATTTTAAACCATTTTCAAAAGTTCTGGAACAGCAGAATGCAGCAATTAAACCCAGCAAAGCACTTGAAGTGTCCAGCACCTCAATTCTGTGAGCATTTTACAGCAAACTTGCACTGAGCCACTGCTCACCAGCTGACATCCCAGGCCTTTAATCTACACCTTTTTCACTTCTTTTTCCTCTGCTTTACATCAAGCCCTTTATGGTTTGATGTACAACACAGAAATCCCTCTGAGTTATCCTGTTGTTGATCAATGGATGGTGACCACTGCAATTGTTATTCCTGTTATCCTCAACTGACTTTTATGCCTGAGCCAGCAAAGAGAAAGTGCCAGGTAGCATCCTTACACTTACACAGTGAAAATAATCTCCTTCTTTATTATGTTATCCACTGGATCATTAAACACAGTGGCAATGTGAGCAAATGGAAATGAGTCTTGGGTCCTATCAAAGGCTACTTGCTGTTTTAATAGCTCAACTTTAATGGGTAGATTATTAAAAATCTTTCACAAAGATTACAGAAACTGATAGATATTTGCCATCCTTTCTGGCGTCTCTTGTGAGTCAACTATGGAACTCAAAAAAACAGCCACATTAAAGAATATCAATAAAATTGGAGTAGTGAGTACAGCAGCATAGAATCAATTATTCTTTCAGATCCTAATATTTATGCAAACATGTCCAGACACTTCTACAAGAACCTGAGAAGAGTCACAAAGGCTCCATTTATGGCTTCAGCAGCATCTTCTCCTTAGTCATTTAGTAAATGTCTCATTACTGAGAATACCTCATTTAATGGAAGTGCAGCTAAAGCGAATCAGCACTTACTCAGGGCTGTCACTTCCACTCAACTTGGGCTTGTCCAAAAGCAGAACCTGTCAGACATGATCTATTTCATTCTGTCCAAGCCCAGGGTTTATAATATACTGTACAATACAGTTCTAACTCGAGCTTTTAAAGGTTTATCAAGTAATATTTCTATACTTAGCCTCTGAAGTTGCATACTTAAATGGGACACAAAATACTAAGTGTTTTAAGAACAAAAGAAATTAATTTAAATGTAAATAGCACCCATAAGACAATTTTTGTTGCATATGCAGTTTGCTGCTTAGAGATTTGGCTTCACATTGTATTTTAAACATGTACTTCACTCTTTTATTGCAAATTCTGGCATCTTTAGCAGAGTAATTCCAGTAATGTCACACTGTATGGCAACAGTGCAAGGAAGAGCGGCAAGCTCCTTTCTACCCATGATTTAATGCAGTATTCTCACTTTTTAGATTTCTGTTTTACATCTGATCAATATTTCCATATTAACTCATCACAGGTGAACAACTCTACCTACCACAAAAAGAAGACCTATTTCCTTAAAATTAAAACAAAACAGAAAAACCAAACCAAAGAAAAACCAACTCAAAACACAAAATCCCCCCATCTTCACCATCTTCTATAGATCAGTGACACAATACACAAGGATTTTTTAAAAAAAATAAATTCCTGACAGCCTAGTGGCAGCCCCAACAGAAGTCTGCCCTTTGCCCCAAGAAGTCCACACAGCCTGGCAGTTTACAGCAGCCTCAAGAACAATAACCACCAGTTTATTCTCATGAGAATAAAAACAGCTGGGATGAAGATACCCAAGACAGGATGAGAAGAAATTAAACAGCAGCACAAAAAGCCCTCACTCACCTGCACCAGAGCCTCCTTCATAGCAATCCAGTTGGAGACCCTCCACGCACACTTCAGCACCAGGTAGGGATTTATGTGACCTTTTGACTGCCCATATTCTGTCAAAGGCTCCCACTGGTTCAATTCCTTGGAGCAACTAAGGAAATCAAATAGAGTGTCAATTTGGTTACAAAAAAAAAAATTTAAAAAAAAAAAAAATCACCAAAATTTCAATAAAAGTGACAATAAATGTTGCGTATCAGAATATTGTCTGCATATTTGTCTACAAACAGCTTTGCAAGCACTGCAGAAGTTTTATCCAGATGGGAAGACTATTCTTTATTTATTTATTTATTTATTTATTACCAGTTATAATATAGAAATCTGTGAACAGGGAAGAGCTGCATTTTGTGTCTCCCAGAACAACCATTTTAAATAGGAAAAACAAATTTTAGCTCCAGTCTGTTTCCACCAATACCAAATTACATTTTTACAGCAATTCAGGCATATCACTTCTGAGGCTCTGTTAAGGGAATACAAAATAGCTTTTTTTATTCCCTTAAGTTTTCCCTGTATCTGAGCTAAGTCCTGAGATAAGTTTATTCTTGTAACTAATGCTTTAAACCAACAGCAGGGATTATTGCTTCTGTTGCAGGGTAAAATATTTGTTCTACATCAGCTTTCAAGCCTTACCGAATCCAGTGGTCTTCCCAGAGCTGATACTCAGGGAAGATGGAAGGGGAAGCGTTGTTCCGTTCGTGCTCTTTTTTAGCTTTCTCCATTGCTTTTTCATAAGTTTCTTGTGCCTAAAGAAAATTCAACATTCCATGTTTCCATCTGTTACGTACACAATAACCCAACACTCTTTTTTCTTTTTAAAAAGAAGTGATAAGAAAACCCTCTTAAATTAGAAAAAAAAAAAAAATAAGTGTGTTAAACTCATTCCTGAGTATAGTAATTTAGCAGCTTTACAAATATCATGAAAATCTGATGAGTGTGCACAAAAATTTCACTTTAGTATTACATGGCCTTAAACAACTGCTGTAGACAGTAGGGAAGCCATGGCACTTTCCATTTTAGAAGACTGAAGCAAACAACTAATATTCAGAAATATTCAAAATAACTATATTTTTTCTTGCTGACCAGAACATTCATCCTGACACTAGAACCACTCAGATCATTTCTAAAATCACGACTGTACCTGTTCAAAAAAGCCATGCTGCTCATAGGCAATGGCTGTTGCTGTCTCGGGGAATTTGCAGCGTTTCTGCCACAGCCCAGCCCACATATCCTCTTCTTGTAACAAGGAGTAGAGCTCAGCAAGGGAATCCAGGATCTCCTGCAATGTTAAAAACAGATATTTCTCCACAGTCAAGCTGTCCTTATAAAGCACAGTAGATTGTAAATCCCCATGTTCTACACTGAGAGGGACACGGAAATAGAGAAGTGCTTATAATTAAAACTCTTTATAACTCTAGAAGGCGAGCAATTAGTAACAACCCAGTGCTGAAAACAACAGCATTGCACTGTGGAAAAATCCTGTCGACTTTCTTGTGACAAATGGCACTTGCTCCCATCAGAAGGGCAGTCAGTATATTTTACAGATCTTATATAGGTGGAAAAAGATCATGGAGACTGGAAATTACCTTAGATAAGCTTCTTGCTTTCAGTCTGGCCCAGTTTGAGCTCTTTAGCCATTGCTAAAAATCCTAATGGCAAAAAAAAATGGCAAATCCCATGACAAAAAAATCCTAAGGCTTTTACGCTGTCTCTCGCCTGTCTTCCCTAACACAACGGAATGAATCACGGAAAACAAAATTTTTCAGCGAGTCAGTCATACAATAGGACAAGAGGAAACAGCTTCAAGTTGTACCAGGGGAGGTTTAGAGTTGATATTATGAAAAATGTCTTCACTGAAAGGGTTGTAAAGCACTGGTACAGGCTGCCCTGGGCAACGGTAGTCACCGCCCGTGGATTATTTTAAATACATGTAAATGGGACACTTGGGGCATGGTTTAGTGGAGGAACTGTCAGTGTTAGGTTTTTCTCTTCATATTTCATAAAGCATTTCAATAAATATGACACTACCTGTTGAGGAGGAGTTATGCTTTCCTGCTCATAAAATTCTGTTGTCTGTTTAGGTTTAATCTGCAGACTGAGTCCTTTTTCAAAGGCTTGGTGTTCCAGCATCAGCGTAGAACGAAACCAGAGGTTGTGAGTTTTACCCAGGTATTTCAGGACACAAGGTCTGATGGGAATGGGAGGAACACACTGCGACATTGCTTCCACAAAGCAGTTCAGGGCACTTGGCTGGCAATCTCGCTGCACCTGGTGGCTCCCACTGCACAAGAAAGGGCTTATTTCACCTGCTAGAGCCTAGAAGATAAAAACACAATAGTTATCTGTCTACTCAGATTCTTCAGTCAGAGAAATCAGATTTAAAATCTCTTTAGTACAGAGAACAAACCCATTTGATAAGTACATTTCTCTTTGTAAAAAGAAAGGCCCTATTTCTTTCAAAAGATGCATTGATACAGGTGCACAGCATTCACCAGTCTAAGAATGGCAAACTTCTCAAAGCAAGTGAACAAAGTCACCACATAAATACATTTTCCTGGAACAGCAGCCATTTACAAAGAGGAATCTGCAAGTAGAGAGAGAGAGAGAGGTTCTCACGTGTTGCTGTCTGTCAGACAAGATTTTCCAAAGTCGTGAAAAAAGCTGAATCCAAGTCTTCTCTGCCAAAGGTGTAGAAATATGACATAACTGAACAAAGGCACTCAGCAAGGCTCCCGTCTGGAAATGAAGAGATGAACATAGATAGGAAAATACAATTAACACTGTGGCAAAACAATTCAGTTCTTGAGTTGTTAAGTAGCAATGCAAATGCCTTTTCAACAAAAATATGTTTCCTTTAGCAATATAGACTTGCAATAAGAAATTAATCCTATTTTCATGTTGATCAAGACTGATTCATTACTGTAACCATCAAAAAAAAAAAAAGGAAGGAAAAAGGAAAGATGTTGATTATCTTGGTAACAGGAAAAATCAGGTTAATTGGACAGAGTTGTTACTAGTGTGGAGTTATTTACACATAGCTTTCAGCTACAATTATTTTCTTCGAAATTATTTAATCATAAGATGCTGATACCCGTTTTTGATCCTATACCCTGTGTTTGCCATCACTATTTCCTGAACTGAACAATTAAAATGCACTTACAGGTGAAGGAGGGTGAAATTTAATTTTGTAGGAAAGGGATACAGTAATAACTAGTGATGAAATGAACGTTTCGGAATTTTTTAACATACGCAAGTTAGAAATTATAGACTATAAGAGATGTTTACATAAAAAAACTCAGCTAAAAAGCCAGAAATATGAGATAAAAAAAAAAACAAAAAAAACCCTCGGATCAGTTTGTTTTGCCAAGCGTTAAAGTGATCTGCACCAACCTTCACTTCGCGGAGGGAGTCGAGGAATTTGTCGTGCCGGTTGGTCAGCATGTGCAGCTGATTGCCAATGTCCTTCTCCGAAAGCTCCTTCGTTTTGGGAGTGCTGGTCTGGTCTCCTGGAGCCAACTCAATGTCTATCTCAACATCCTGGGCAGAAGCAACAACTCAGTAAGTAAACATGGTATCCTCTATGTACTTTTTTTTGCCACAATACAAAACACCCTCCTCATCAACTTATTTCAGGTCTCACTGTTTCTGCTCCTTCTTCAGGTTCAGACGTGGAATTGCTTAGAGAGCAGAAAGCGGAGCCAAATGAACAAATGAGAGTTCTGAGGAACCCACGCACGCTTCAAGCACAGGAGTCACCAACAACACACACACATCACCTTCATTACACCCTCCACATTTATTCGGTGGGAAATCAGGAAGAGCCGTATTCCATCAGACACATGGCTTTTCCCACGGCATCTCCCATCATTTACCTCCTCCTTGGATTCGCTGTTCTCCCTCTCCCGGGGCTCCTGCTTGACGTGCGTCACCATGGCGAAGGCGGCCCTGTCGTGACTGTCGGCGAGGTTGATGACATTGGTGATGGAGGGCAGCATGGCGCCCTGGCAGCTGGTGCCAATCGTGGTGTTCCTCTCACAAACTGCCAACAGGAGCTGCCACGGGGACAAGGAACAACGTGGTTGAAACATGCGTTTCACTACACTATGTCGAAGAAAACATCACTGCGGTTTAATATTTAAAAACAAGATTAAATTTTCAACAGCAGGTTTAAGGTCTATTTATCACTTCTATTAACAGAATCTCCTCTGCCTCTGTATTTTGTACTTTTTAATCCATGTATTGAGTACCCTCAATCTGCTAATAAATACAGACTCTGTTACCCTTAAAAGGATGCTCACAGTCACCTTAAATTCATTCTTTAATATGCAAATTGTTAAAATAAAAGGTTTTGTCCCATTTTGTTTTAAATAAACCAAGCAAAGATGCAATTTCATTTCAATGCAATCCCACCTAACAGCTGTCATACATTGGAGGAGACATTCCAGCTTTAACGGTTTTCTTGAAATCTTCTTCTATAATGATTCGTGGGGGTTTTTTTAGTAATCATTATCAATTGTAAGAGACTGTTTTCCTTAAGAAGTATTAACGTGCTCATTAAGCTTTTGGCAGAGAAATTAGATTTTAAACATTTCTATTAAAGCCACTTTCCAAGCATCAGCATTCCCCTGTTTAGACATTGTATATATTTTTAAGCACCACAGGAGCTGAGGCAGCAGACTTGGTATTTTCAGCTTTGATATAGACAACACACACTAAAGACACTCATCACATAATGCTCCTACAAGAAAAATGAGGAATAAAACACATTTCTAGTTGTATTTCTGATACAAGTAACTTCCCTACCTCAATACACTGCTTTATCCAGAAGTGATTTCCCATTGCTTCCCAGTTTTGGGAACAGGTCACATAAAGCAAGCGCTCATAAACGCGACGTTTCATGGAATTGTCAAAGACCTCGAAGAATTTGGCTCGGATGAGCGGCTGGGCACAGCGCAAACCAGAGAGAAAGGCTGGCTCCAGTTTAGCTGTGAGTTCACTCCCAGAAAGATTCTCATCCCTAAAATGAATAAGGATGAAATAACAGAGCCATTGGAAAGAGAAGAATGCCAGGTTGTGTGTAACATGCTGAAAACCCAAAGAGGGGACATTCTGTAAAAGCCCACGTGTGGCAAACATCCAGGTGTGGTTTTTGAGAGAAACAGCAAAGAAAATATTGCTGCTTGTTAGCAAACTGCCCCAGAACTACCAGAAATGCTCTTTCAGGATAAAATCTTATCATAGTTGTGAAACACAGCCACATCTGCATTCTGTTTGAAATGACAATTGTCATTGATTGATAAAAACTTCTGAGCACCATGCACACACGAAGGCTTTGCACAGTGAACAGCAGCAAACTGACTGCAAAATAATGTGAAGCAGCAGCTCACCTTTAAATACCTGGCATTTGTTGATAAGGTGACTATTTTAATTATTTCATTGCTAGGTAGAGACTTGCAGAATTTGAATCGCAAAGTAACTCTCCTGAAAGTCTAATTTAGAATAAAGTTTCAATTTAAAAAAAAAAAATCTTTATATCCTATGGATGTGAAAAGACATATTTCAGCTGTCCCCACAGTATTGAAAATACAGTCAGCTACAAGGATGCCTCAGTCTCTCAGGAAAGGAAGGAGTTGGGGTGGTGGAGATATTTTATCAGTGTCAAAAGTAAAAGTCCTTTCTAAGGAACTTCTGTTTTCAAATTGTTTTCCATAAATATCTACTGTGGTCTCAGAGAAGTGAATTGATTTTGCATTGATTTAGAAATAAATAAATATATGTGTGTGTATATATATATATATATATATCCTTTCTTTCAGTCCTAAAAAGATTGATGACATGTTATAAAGTTCATATATGGTACAAATTATGAACCAATAAGCTGCAATAAATGATTAATTGCTATAATTACCTATAGACATAGTTAACAAGGTCTAAGAACTGAGCATTTAATTCAAGGTCTTCTGGAAAACGCTTTTCAATGTAAGTCATCATTTTCACCAGTAAAATGGACTTCTCCCGGAGAGTAGGTGTCTGTGGTAAAAGAAGACATGATTAATTTTGTCAATTCATCTTAAAACATGCAGAGACCTAGCACATTCAAACTACAACTCAGCCATCCTTTATATGACTCTCTCAGTTCTAAAGTACTGGAAAATACCTTGGTAGGTCATAGCTTTTAAAAAGAAAAATAACTCAAGCACTTCTCTTTCTAATATATGCTGGAGAATTTTAAAATTGTAACTAAAAATAGGTTTAAGTTGTTCAATGATTACAAAATTCTGGTATCTATTATAAAAAGTGTAGGTCCTTCTGTACAGCACTAGTGTCAAGCACTCAACTCTTAACAGAAACATGGCAGATTGAGGAGGCCACCAGAAGTTGCAGAGTAACACAATTCATACCAGCATTAGTCATCTTCCTCCTGAAGAATCTATCCAGGTTAATGTGAAGCATATTTTAAAACTTCTACTTTAAAGGAAGTTCTCCACACAACAGCATTCGAGATCAAACACCCAACACAAGCCCATCAAATGCCAAGTATCTATAGCTGCAGCTATTTTCACAGGGGATGAAAATAGTCTAAACATCATCAAGGGCATCCAAACGTACAAAACAGATCATTACAAACCTCATTGGCCAAACCAATGAATAATGGTGGCTCGTGGTTATTTAGTATTTGAGAGCAATGATGGTTTTATCTACTCCATTTACCTGATTAGCTGCCATCGGGGAATTGTTTTTCACCCACTCCTCCACTATTTTTACCACTGCGCGAAGAATTTTGGCATCGGTGGATTTTTCAATGAGGGATGTTAGAATAGCTTGTATAAAATTTTTCCTCATTTCCATGCTCATCACAGCCAGGCGAGTTTTCACAAGATCCAGACTTAGCATTACCAGTTCACTTGTACCTGCTGTGGATACAAAAAAAAAAAAGGATTAGAGTTGTGTGTACACCTATAAAATACCCAGGAAAAAAAAACTTCCAGATAAGATGCTGTAATTTTAAAAATACCAATGACATCTATTGCCTGGAAATACATGCCCAGAAATAATGTGTTCAGAATTACTATTTCACATTCCTAAACAACTAAGACAGAGTCCAAGGCCAGGCTGGAAGGGGCTTTAGCAGCTGCCATGGGGCTGGAATTAGATAATCTTTAAGGTTCCTTCTAACCCAAACCATTCTATGATTCCATGACTCCTTTCAAACCCAAATCTATTCAAAATTCTAAAGGCAAGCCTGTTTTTCCTTTCTGTAAATCTTTAGTAAAAGGTATTACATATCCCCAATACTGAAAAACTACAATTACCTTTGTGAAAAAAATTGTCTGTGATGCAGCTAATTCTCTAATTCTGTTCAGCTAATTTCCTGACTTGCTTCTCTCAATTTTAATAATTTTCCAATTGTTTCTCAGTGTTAATAAAATTTACAAGGTTCTCATTTACCTAATTAAAGTATGGGCTGGGAATCTAACAGCAGCAATTCTTTCAAAGTGTTTTTCTCCAGTAGCTTATTCGTTAGTAAATTACAGGGCCCTTTACTAGCACTGAATTTTCTTCTACAAGAACATTTGCGTTTTTCAATGACTCATGACCTAATTAATTTGATGACAGACAGAATTATACAGACTAAAAAAGATGCTCTTTTAAGATAAAAACTAAAGCATCAGCACCAACAAACTCAATTCAAACACAGTTGTTCCAATATTATAAAAGGAAGGAGTGAAAAAAAAAGTGAAAGCACAGAGCAATCAAAAAATTCAGCCCCTCTCCCCTCAACACTATAAAGCCTTGAAGAATTTCTATTTATGCTGCATCTCAACAAAAGTTTCACTAACCATGCACTGAAAAGCTTGTGCTAATTCTGAAATTCATATATTAAGCAGGTAACTGCAACCTCTAAGTGCATTTTTAGCTTTCAATACCTCAGTAATACTACTCACTGAGGCTGAAGTACTTTTCAATAGTTTATAATTTTAATATTTTATAATATTTTATATTTTAATGGTTTATAACACTTCCAATCACTAGCAGACTATATCAGGGAATACCTGTATTGGCTTCTGCTGCTCCTGCCGTCGCCTGCGGGTTCAGGTGCTCCCTGACCATTTTCTGCAGGGACCGCATGAAAACCGAGATCAGCCTGTCAATGTAGCTGGGATTGTTGCTGCATGCAGACTTCAGAATCATCAGAGTCCCTAGAGAGAAAAAACAGACTTCAGGAACTAAAATTTCTCTTGGGCATGACTTCAGGAACTAAAATTTCTCTTGGCCATGAAAGAAGCACAGGACTACCCAAGCTCCAAACATGAGAGATTCGAATAAAAATTTCAGTCTCCACTTGAGCCCTTAGACTAAGTCTAAAAGGTTACTTGTGCACTAATCAAAATATTCCAAAGTTTTGTATAGAAGTGTGTGATGAATAGCAAGGGGGAAAAGGGAAGACAGGAAGAAAGGGATTGAGAGCAAATACTTCCCCAAGACCTCGAAAAAAATGTAACCACTCCTATGTTGTACATTTGTTTCAGTAGCAAAAAGTAGAAAAACTTTTAATGAGTAGGACTGGGTTTAGTAATTAAAAATAAAATCATTTATAATTTTGGTTTTCTAATCTAGAAACTTTATAAAGTTTCATAAATCACTTTCTGTAGATTGAAGAAGTTAACTAAGTTGACTACTTCACTCTTTAAAAAAAAAAAAGCACACACAACCTGTAAAATCGTACCCACTAAAATAAAAACCAACTGCAACTTTCTAGTTCAACATATCTACATATCATATTTACAGAAGCATGCTTTGGTCATTGAATGGCTCCTATGAAAGTTTTGATTTCTTTTTATGCCCAGATGGGCACAAAATTCAGCCCAAGAAGTTCAGCCTCTGAGCCACAGAATTACTACAAAATGCACCTCCTGACAGCTTGATTGCGGTGCTGCTTTCAAAGGAGCTCCGGACAAAATGTAAGAAACATCTTTCATGGTTAGGCTGATGGAGAGCATGTCCTGACACCTGACAAATGGGCAATTCCCAAAGTGAAATTACAGCCAGCCACACAGCTCACAGAATAGAATAGTGAAGGACATTTGCCATTTAAATCAGCAGATTTTCCAACATTGTACAATTTCAGGTCTGTATTACCAACACAACCACTTCTGGGCCAAACTCTATTATTCCAATATATCTTTGTCATTCTATTATGTAGCTGAGTTCTCTAGAAGTTCAGTAAGTACAAAAAAACAAGAAAAGAAAAACTTTTCAGCTCTTCAGAATGGTATATGATAAAAATTCAGATTTTGTCACTCAAGGGAAGAATTTTTGTTATTTCTTGATTACTGAAAATTGAAGATCTATAAATATATAAGTCTTCCTACACTATCTAAATCAGCTGATAAATAGGGTTTAAAAAAAAAATTAAAAGGCAGTAACATGTAATCCTGTTTACAGATTCCTTGAACTATTCTTTTGTATCTCAGAGGACCTGCAGCATTTGGTTTTTTCCACGCAAGAAGCTTCCAGGAACTTTTACTTTATTTTTTTGGCTGTTATCAACACTGCACTTTTTTTCCTACACACTTGGAATACAAAAGGCTTCCACCTAGCAAACCTGCAGCTCACCACCTCCAAAAACTGCTCCCAAGTCAGCTCCTGGGAGGAGAGAACATGTTGAACCCCCCTCCATCCCCTTTCTTCACAGATATGGCATCCCAAGTTAGCTTGAAATGCTTCCCACAGCTTCCTGTGCATCAGGTCAGGTCACAATTTCCTTGTGGAAAAGGGAAGCTGGGGACACAGAAATGACTCGTTCAGGGCACTGCCACAGAGCTGCCAGGGATGGGGGCACGTACCGAACAGCTGGGAAGGGTTGGCGTTGGTGGCTTTCTCGTAATTAGTCAGTCCTTCATAAATAACCTTCCCAACTGCAGCGTACAGACACTCCAGCTCTTCATACTTGGAAGCCACGCTCGAGGTACCTGCAGAGTTCAGAGCTGTGGTCACTTTGGGTGGCATCATCCATGGAACAGGCAACCAAAAAACACACAGCCCCTAAACATCACTGCAGCTCCATCCTGTCATCAAACCAAGGCGTGTGACACAGGCAGAGCCCCACCTACACAAACCTCTTTATTACACCTGTATGCCTTTTTTAATAGTGAACCACTTCTGAGGAACTCCATTTGATGAGCAGCCTTACATTACTGATTTTACTTTTGTCCAAGATTATTTAAATTAGTTTCTATTAAGACACAGCGTATTACCTATTGCCTTTCTTTTTCACACTTTATCTCCCTTCTTTGTTTCAGCACAACAGCAAAGTTTAACAACTAAAGAATTTCACTTCTGAAGCTGAAAAATTCTAATTGCAAAAATACATTAAATTTATAGCATGTATTTCTTGAACTAAAGTTATGGCAGCCACAGGTTATTAAGTTTTTATGTCAATGGATAATGATGTATTCCACACAATTACTTATTTCAGCTTTTCTTTTTTTAATCAGAGGTTGAAAGTGCAAGCTAAAATGGACCATTAAATGCAAGAATCATAAAACAGAATATTAGCACATTGCAAAAAGTGCCTTCAACCTACCCTCACCTACTTAAGTTAGGCAGCAGCAAAGGACAAAAGGAGGAAGAAAACACCACTCACTTGGCTCTGTGGGGAAAATGCCCATCAAGCGAGAGAGCAAACTGTGCACAGCTCTCAAAACCTTGGTGTTCCCACAGGTCATACACGCTGCCACCCCACGCTGGAGGGGCTTGAAGCTGCTCAGGATGGCAGGGGGCTGCAGCACAGTCAGCAAGAAACTTAAGACCTCTAAGCCAGTGCAAATGTTGGCAAAGTTGGCCTGATTGGGCTGTTCCTAAAGAGAAAATGTACAGAAAGGCAGTGAGTAAGAGAAAACAAGAATGACACAGATTGCTAAATTCAGATAAAATCTGTTAAAAACCTGTAAGATTGAGGTTTCTACAGTAGTTGTGCTTCAGGTCAATCTTCTGAATAAGTCATGCACTATAAAATTCTAAAAATCCAGGCACTATAGAGTCTTTAACCATGTTATTAAGCAGGTACAGGTATGTTTCTTCTGGTGTTTTTTCTGATCCTAGGGTTTGAAGTGTGTCTGCAACCTTGCTGGTCAAAACTGCCTTCAACAGAGGGTTACATTTCATTTCTCTATCAACATCTTTCAAAGACAGGCCTTCAGTGAAGAGCTAAACCAGCATATTTTATGATAAGTAATAGTTTAAAGGGCACAAGAGAAGACATTTGGAACTAACAGAAATATTCCTAATTCATCTTTGTAAATAAATTAAATTATCATTAAAACAGTAAGTTATGCCTACATTATAATTTTTAATGGAAATTTTCACTCATGTTGCACACTAGTTGAGAAAAGGTGAGCAAAGCAACAAATATGAGCTCCCTGGAGCACAATCAATGCTTGTAAACTCAAAACAAATGGAGCCACTCCAAAAAACTCTTCCAACAGAAGGATGGAAGCAGACACGTTTTCAAGGACTGTCCCCATAAAGACAACAGCAGGATCATAGTATAGCATACATAGATCAACAGCTGGAAAAAAATAACACCGAGCAAATTCTCATGTAATCCTAGATATATTTATGTTCCCAAAAGTAAGATACCTTATTCCTTTATCCAAAGGAACAAAAAAGTGTCATCAAGAGAACTCCTAAAAATTCACAACAGTAATAGTTACGAGTCTATTAAATAGTACAATACAAATAAAATAGATATGGAAAAGCTTATTATATGGCAAAAAGCACATGAACACCATCTAGATTATATACAAAGTGCTATATCATCTATTAAAGTGAACTTCACACAATCATAAGGCAGTCAGAAAATCAGGAATCAATAAAATCAAATCTGCAAAACTTCCCACGAAGGAAAAAAATTCCCAAAAATAAAAATCCACCAACCAGCAAGTACTGCAGCTCTACAAATTATAACCACTGCTGCAATTCACACACTTAACAATTTATCTATTTCACTCCAAAGAAGAAAAGATTAGCACTGTAAAAATCTGTCTCCAGGTATCACTAGTGTTCAATCACCTCACATGCCAGGGAAACCGAAAGGACCTGCAGGACTGGAATGTCACCTACCACGGTCATGAGCAGCTTATCAAACCACTGCAGCTTCAGCTCTGACTTGGGCCACATGTCCGGCCTCAAAGCTGTTTTCAGGAGGGTGACGCAGCGGCGAGACAGCAGCTCCCCAGGGGATCCAGCAGTGTTGGAGTTGTCATTTACCTAGCAATTAATCAGTTCACAAAACGACACCCTTTTGGAACCAGCTCATTCATTTAGTAGGCTCTCCAAGCAAGCATATAATTTCTTATTTCTCAAACGGACGAGCTTAAGTAGTTTTATCAGGGCACTCACACAGTATTTAATGCATAAAAAGCTGACAGCTAATAGGAAACACCAGAACTGGGGTCTCAATTGCTTGCTAATTAACCCAAATCACCCATCAAAGGTGTATTTAAAAAAAAGTTTCATCCTATCCTTTATTACTACAACTCTGAATGTACTCAAGATGGTTAATCTTTATTGTTTGCAAGGTATCCATAAACATGTGCAGCTCTTTACTCAATTCATCTTTAAACTTAAGAGCACATCTACTTTGTGCAATGGACTGTGGTATATAAAATCCCATGCTACTTACCAGCTGAGTCTGCTGCAGGAGCAGAAGCCATAAAATTTGTCAGCCTTGAGGTAAACCCAGACAATTTTCCCCATTCTAGAAAAATTAAGTCTCTCAGAATTTGGCAAAAAGCTTTAAGTTCTACACGCAGCAGGAAAGTAATTCCACATATTGGATTTTGAAAATAAAACTACCATCATTATCCCTGTCATTCCCTATAAAACTCACTAAATATTTTGGGATAAAGCATTCTTGTCATTTAACCCAGGCAATGGAACAAGCACACTCTGCAGCATCACCCAAATATATAAATGAATCAAGAAAACCAAGTCTAGAAAGACCAGATTAATCCAAGCCTAAAAGGACCTGTGTGAAAAGAGGGGTTTATGGGTTTGGCTGCTAACACCACACTGGTATTTGCAAAGCAGAATAACCACGGTACCTGGCAAGCGATTCTAATCAAGAAATTCACGACGGTGTCTGTGTGCTGCTTGTCAATGGGCTTGGCGAGAAGGGCGTCAGCTCCTGGCAAGGACTGGCTGCGTCCAAAGACCTGCGAGCACACAAAGCACAAAAACCATCAGCAAGACTGAAGGAGGGAAACAAGAACAGGTATTTTGAATGTTTTCTAAAGCTAAAACCTTCAGTTTAGGGAGTTACGAGTTATGTGGAAAAAACAATTCCACTACATTTCTTAGAGCCTCTGACCAACCCCTGATTTTTCCTTACAGCACTTATTGCTCCTGTAGCTGTCCTGAAGCGTTTTACTTCTTGGCCAGAATCCACAGACAATCCTCTTTTCACAGCAGATGAGGCAGAACTTGCTCCTTCTCCACTTGCACTTGAGTCCATATCGGAATCTGGCTGAAATATCAGCAATGTGCACGTTAAAAAAATCACACTCAACCATGGAACAGTTCAGTCTTTACCCATTTATTTCGACTTCCTACCTGCTGGTCTTTAATTCTTTGCAATTCCCATTTAATTACAACTTCAGCAAGATCCACAGCTAATTTTCTTTGCTCTATTGTAACACTGGGAGTGAAGCCCAGTCTCTGCATGGCACTAACCATATGCTGAACCAAGTGATGTCTCACAGGATAATAAACCTGAAAAAATGGTTTCACAGAAATGTTAGTCATTAACCAATAAAATTCTACACAAAACCTACAAAGCTGAAATAAAAGCAAAATGGTAAAACAGTCATCAATCCCAAAGTTTGCTGAACTTGCAACACTTCAAATTTTGCAGTATGGAAAAGTAATCGGTGAATTGAAAACAGTATTTTGGCTTCAAGTTTCAGTAGTGACTACTAACTTCATGCACCCAAATGCACATGTTCTTTTAAAGATTCATGATTTTTCTCAAGGACCAATCACACCAAATTTTTTGCCTTTTAAAGAGCTTTAACTCACATTTGCACACACTCAGATATTCCTTCAAAAATTGTTGAGGCATCAGTTCCCAAAAAGTGCCTCAAATGAGTATTAGCTGTCCCTTTGGATTGAATTTTAACACGTTTTCAAAAATGTTCCTGTGTTGACATTCTGCACCATTCCCCCATTTGTTTAATGTTTCCCAACATATATCAGCTGGAGATAAAAGTTATCTAGTTAATCCCACAGAATATATAAAGTCAAACAAACAAGGATTACTGGAGGATGGCAAAGAATATGGTTCTGCACTTTTTTTAAAGAACTCTTAGAGAATCTTCACAGCCCTGTTAAAGAACACGTGCAATAAATTCATCTTGCAGACTCCACCTGACATTTGGAGTTCTAACGTCAATCATGATAGAGCTAAATAAATTATTTGCTATTAAGTGGTTGTATTCAGTTATAGATAAGTATGTGTACAGACAAGTGATGCATTTTGAAGCTAAACCATATAAATGAGATTATGCTATTTGTCTAATCAACCTGCTGTTTACTTCCTTGATACAGGAGATACTGTGAGTTCCAGAATAACAGTACAAGTACCTTGAAATGTTGCACTATCAAGTGTAAAATATGCACTAGCTGGGGAACTGTATGACCCTCTTCCACGATGATTTTTCGTGTCCAGTGAGTGAGCATCTGGTGTCCATCCTCCATTCGAGCAGGCACAGCTGGAGTCAGGATAGCCATGGCCTGCCTGACAATAGCCCTGGCCTCCATTGCATGGGCTTTGAGAAGGCTGTGAAAAACCTGAACAGCAAAGTTGCTCATCAACATTAACACTATATTTATTGACAAAAACTAATAGCCCGGGCCTCCATTGCATGAGCTTTAAGAAGGCTGTGAAAAACCTGAACAGCAAAGTTGCTCATCAACATTAACACTATATTTATTGACAAAAACGAAGCATTTCTAAAGAAGGGGAAACTACAATGTACATTTTCTAAAAAACACAGTTTTTCTCTAAAGGCCCATAATTTGTTAAAAATATTGATACATCATCAGCAGAAGCACAGAGTATATACTGCTGGTTCCTTTACATTCTCTTTTCTTCCCTCCTCTCCACTGTCCAATTTGAAGTTTCCCCTTGGTGCCCACATTGTGTCTCAACTGAAGTGTCTGTCTCTTAAATGAAGAAACATTCCCAATTTTACTAATTCAACCAAAAGGTCTACTTGTCCTCCTCACCTTCCCTGTTTTCACTTGCCTTCCACCTTCTTTCTATACTCAGCTACCCCCAACTAAATTTGCATTAAACATTTGGCCTGTTGCTTCTGCATTTTCTTGCAGTGTTTGCATTATCCTAAGTATTCAAAACTACCGTGGCAGCTTCTACTCTGAACCTTAAACCAAAAGAATTGAACACAGCCCACGGTCAATACCTGCAGAACGATCTTCTTGTGAATGGCAAACTTGGCAATGATGTGTGCCAAGAGCAAGTGGCCACTGTACTTGCAGGCTGGGTCCACGCAGGCCTTGGACAGGAGGCAAGGCCAGGCAAAGGTCATCAGGCGTCGCAGTTTGCTGTTCCTGTTCTTGTTGTTGTCGTGGATGTGATGGGGAGCGTGCTCCACCAGCAGCGTGGCAAACTGCAGCAGGTAGATCCTCAGAGAATCCAGCATATCGGCTTGTTTTTCTGGATCAAGTACCTAGTTTCAGGGATGATCAAAGAGGAGAGAATGAAGATGACAAAAAACAAAAAAACAACAAAAACAAAAAACAAAAACAAACAAAAAAAAAACCAAAAAACAAAAACCCCACAAAAAAACCAAAAAAACCCCAAAAAACAAAAAAAAACCAAAAAACCAAAAAACAAACACAAAAAACCCAAAAAAACCAAAAACAAACACAAAAACCCCCAAAAACTAGAAAAAACCCCAAAAACAAAAAAAAGAAAAATAAAAAAACCGAAAAAAACCCAAAAAAACCCAAAAAAACACAGAAAAACAAAAAACCAAAAAACAAACACAAAAAACCCAAAAAAACCAAAAACAAACACAAAAACCCCCAAAAACTAGAAAAAACCCCAAAAACAAAAAAAAGAAAAATAAAAAAACCGAAAAAAACCCAAAAAAACCCAAAAAAACAAAAAAAAAACCAAAAAAAAAACAAAGAAAAACCAAAAAAACGGAAAAAAACCAAAAAACCCCAGAAAANGGGAGAGAATGAAGATGATAAAAACCAAAAAATAAAAAACAAAAAAAACCAAACAAACAAAAACCCAAAAAAAACCAAAACAAACAAAAAAAAAACCAAAAAACAAAAACCCCACAAAAAAACCAAAAAAACCCCAAAAAACAAAAAAAAACCAAAAAACCAAAAAACAAACACAAAAAACCCAAAAAAACCAAAAACAAACACAAAAACCCCCAAAAACTAGAAAAAACCCCAAAAACAAAAAAAAGAAAAATAAAAAAACCGAAAAAAACCCAAAAAAACCCAAAAAAACACAGAAAAACAAAAAACCAAAAAACAAACAAAAAAAACCCCAAAAAAACAAAAACAAAACAAAAAAAACCAAAAAAACCCCAAAAAACAAAAAAAAACCAAAAAACCAAAAAACAAACACAAAAAACCCAAAAAAACCAAAAAAAAACCCAAAAAAACAAACCACTTTCATTATTATAAAAGCGGAGCCCCACATTTTTGCTTTTTGAGTGATTTTTAAGAAGACTAAAACCTGGAATTACTTCCTTGACTCAGTTTAGTACCCACAAAACGACCTCCTGAAGTGTGAACTTTTAAATAATGAGCACATCTGGGAACCCTCAAAGTGCTAACCCATAAAAATAAACAAATCGAAACCCCCAACCCTCATCTTCAACATGAATTTTATAACTGCTGACAGGTTCCATGAAATAGCAGTGAATTAGAAATTTACTGATGCTGGGTCATGGAAAGCTTTCCCTATAAAAAAGACTGGGATTACAGCCAAGTAAGGCCCATTTCTAAAGCTGCACTCAAGCTCTGAAAACAGCATAAAGTGAAAATGGTTATCCAGTCCTACTGATGAGTGATGGATCTCACATTCAACATTAGGAAGCAAATTGATGTAACAGACCCCAGTATTCAGAACAGAACAACCAATTCCAATCTGGATGAAAAGTCAAATGAGAGAAACAACTTTTCAATTTTCAAATACTTCAATGTAAACAAAGATCGTTACCTTTGTAATAAAAACGCTAGTGATGCTTTCTGGATTATCTCCTTCTGGGTTTGGGGGGCCCAAGAGCTGTTCACCTTCTCCTTTTTCAAAACTGTACAAGAAAGCAGGGTTCAGGATATGTTGCAGCACCTACAGAGTATGAACAAAAGAAGTTTTTACTGTATTATCACATTCTTCTAATGGCAGCCAACATTCAAGTACTCTCACATGCAAACCTGCCTGTTGGACACAGTCACAGTTACAAAAGGAAACTATAAATAAAACCCCAAGAAAAAGTCACATGGATTTTTTTTCCCCTCTTTCTTCCTTCCAAGGGCAAAGATTCTTAGAAAGTGTGAACTAAAGCAGTCAGCATTGAAAGCAAGATGAATTGCTGTCTCTGTTTATTATCACTCTTCTTCAGGTATGATATTTTCACCTAAATGACTCTGCCAATTATCAAACTCGTTGACATTTAAGTAAGGGAGTTTTGTTGCCCTAGTTCCCAAGAAGAAAATTAAACCTAAATACCAGGCTTCTTTGATTTAATTGCTTTAGTTACCTTGGCTTTGAGCTCATCTCCAAAGTTTGGGTCATTCAAGTCTACAAACCGGAAGAATAAAGCCCGTTTTTGGGGAATACTGTAGTTTTTGGGGATCTCTTCTTCCATATATTCCTTTAAGAAAGTCATATTGCAGAGAAATCGACCCGTAAAAGCTCGAAGCAACTGGAAGAGTAACTCTATATCACCATAATTCCTCCTGTGAAAACACAGAAAATACAAAGCTTCTGTGAAAAAAATACACACACTACTATGCTGATGAAACAAATCTTTTAAAGGAGCAGAGAAGCAAGAGCAGCCACTACCACAGGCATGGTTTTAGAGCTAATGGTAACAGCATGAAATATATTACACTTTCTCTTCAATAACTGCAAACCATTTTTAGTAGCCCTATATATGTTTACAGTATTTTCAAAATTAAAATTTTAAAATATGCATGCAGGGTCTAAGAAATAAAGGTTTTTACGTACTTGCAGTAATTCAATAAGCAATAGGCCAACAGCTTGGGCTCTTTCCAGTTTGTTGCAGCCATATTCTCTTTCCTATGTCTCTCCTGAAAAGCTTCACTCACCCACACACGTTTCAGCTGATTCACCAAGGAGTGTTGATTTGCCAACCAACATTCATCATTCTTAACAATAATACTTATGATCTGTCCAAAGCAAAACAAGACAAATGCACAGTCAACACACAAGAGATCTGTCAGGAGAAACAGTGATATACAAGCACTTGTTTAAGCTCAATTAAGGGTTCTAAAATACTCAACAGCAAAACAAAAGAGGGAAATACAAAATGGTTTAGATTTTAAAAAAAGGAATTTCTCTTTCTGTTGTCATGCTTTCCTCTTGTATCCCACTTGACAAAAAAAGTGTAGTTAATTTGAGTCTCTTTTCCTTTCTCAGAGCGACTCTGACTACCAACACTCCACATTTTTACGAGTGTTTTTCTACGAGCTGTAACACACACGCACGTTGAAAGCCTGGATGTACGAGGTCTGTAGCTGAAGAGGTTTTAACCATCCCATGCAGAGACAAACCAGGATAAATGGATACCTTGATAGCCTGGAACTGCAGATCGAGCCGCATTGTGGTGGTGCTGGGGGAGCCAGGTCTCACGGCTGCCTGCGTGCCCACAGGCAGCAGCAGGGTGATAAATCGGTTGGGATTAGCTGCCAGTACATCCCGCAGAGGTTTGGCATCTTTATGTTTCAAGAAACTCTGCAAAAGGGGAAGAAATAATTTTAATAACCTTTAAAAGCCGAAATAGCAGGTGGTTATATCATCCTGTAGCTTTTATACTCCCCAGTAAAGTTGCAGAGGTTATATTTCACATACATAAAAATAACATCTACACTTCAGTAATAGCCTTACATGATCTGGAAAGGTATAAAATCAACACTTCAGGACAAACAAATACAAAACCAAGAACAGGAACACTGCAGTCAAGAGTAAGTCCATGATTAAGGACTACAAGGTCATACAGGAAAAAAAGATGCAAAAGATGAAAGCTTTCTGTTCATCAGGTTTGTCAAGTTGAGGGTTTTTTCCTGCTCCCCTTCCCACACAGCTCACCATAAACATTCTGCTCCACTGTGGATCATTTAAAGTGGCTTCCATCATGAACAGCTCCACAGTCTGGGACGGATGACGTGTCAAAAACTTTATCAGTGGCTCCCTGAATGGACTGCCAGCCTGAAAAATTCATAAACCTTAAATTAAAAATGCAGAGTGTAGAGTATTTTCTGCTAATTTACTACCACTTAGAAAAATACATTTGACTTGGCCTTTATGCAGATACAAAACGTTCAGAACTTGCATGATAAGAATTAATTGGCACTTTCAAAACTTCACTTCTAAGAGCAGAAGACAAATGTTAATATCTCCTAAAGGCTTGAAGAGCGTATTTACTACATCAAATGTTCTCACACCATATTTAAAGTATTATAATTATTATATACTAATGTTTAAGAAAACTATAAAGCAAAAATTTCAGCAGTTGACTTCCACTTTTACCTCGATTAACATTGCTCGTTCTGTTTTCATAACAACTTCCAGGAGAGGTTTAACCAGAGTCTGTGGGGCAGCTGGGATCAGATGGAATAAATTTATAATTGCTGAACAAATCTTCATTTCCTACAGGCAAAAAGGAAGTAGGTTAAATAAATACTACTGGCTATAATGTATAAAAACAGTATCACAAATCTTAGTTCTTTTTTCTTCTCCATATTAGCACAGCCAGCAGCCAAATGCAAAGGGTTAACATTGACACAGCATCTACTTACCATAATGTACAAAAAAACTGCATTTGTGGAAGTCTGCCCTTTTCCCCCTTGCAATATCGTGGTTGGAATTTTATTTTCTTTGCCAGTAGTGTTTGACAGAGCTAACACTAATGCTAGTGCTGCTGGGGGAGTTACAGAGCACTCAGTGTTCGGCACCAAGGGCCTCATGCATCAAACAGCCAGATCTTCCCACCAAAACCATCCCTCATATCCACCCCACAGCCCCAGATCACACACAAAGGAAGACAGACAGTTTTCTCACAGCCCATCTTGCAAACAGCTGGTTACTTCAAAGTCAGCGCTGTTCTCCCACTAGACATTAAATTCTCCAGAGTCCAAAAGAATTTTGCTTTTTTTCCCATTGTCTGATTTAAATAGAGACTATATTTCAGTTAGCTAGAGAGTGGATTTCCTTCAGTAAGAGAAGGAAAAGGAAAAAACAAAACAACACATCCACCCTCACCATCTCTCTAAAACCAAGTTCCAGTGTGCAGAATCCAAAATGGTTTTATCAAGTGCATTGCATTTCCTCAACTGAATTTAAACACAAAGCATTAGGCCCCACTCTTTAACGTGATCTGCCCAGACAGACCCCACAAGACTCCTCTCCTGGATTGAAGTGTGGGGCTGAGAGTACATAAAATCTTCTGAAACCACTTAAGCCTTCACAGAAACTGAAAATCCTGCTCTTCCTGGTACAAATATGCTCAACATCCTTAACAGCAACGTGATCAAAACAGCTCTGCCACAGACAAACAGAAGACAATTCACAGCACTGCACTCAAAGGCACAATGCACTCTGCCCAAAACACAATAAAACTAACGAACCACAGGTTACAAGGAAAAATAAAACCAAACAAAACAACAACAACAAAAAAGGAACCATGGCAACAAAAAAAGTTCCTGCTGCCTCCACCGAGTTTCTCACCTCTACCCCTTCCGCAGCAGGCTGAACCAAAACAGAAGTCACAGCATGAAAGGAAAAAGCCCACAAAAATATCAAATAAATGTACAAATCAGTACATGCTATTCTTCAGGCTGCAGTTACATTCTCATCTCAAACGGAAAGAACGGAGACAATGAGTATCTCACATCCTCCAAACCGCCCTCCAAAGAACGAGAGTGAAAAACATCCTTTTTTTCTACTTGTACATTGATTAGACATAGCTTTTCAAATATTTATACTGAATAAAAAGATAATAGAGATGGTTAAGTCAAGGGAAACAATATTTTAGCATCTACAAAGACAAATTTGGCCAGCATCAATTATGAAAGCACTTTCAGTACTTGAGCTACCAAGCTATGAAGTCCTCTAGAGCTATAAAGTCCTCTTCAGCTGTAATGCAGAATTTCCACCATGGAATTTTCCACCCTCTCACAAGAGGGACAGCTAGAGGCAACCATCTACTCAAAACTCATTCTTGCAATTACCAGACTTGACCTAAAATCCCATGCCTTTCCTTGGAGAGGCAGGGAAGAGAGGAAGAAGGATTTAAATCAAATATTTTACTCCCTGGGCCAATGAATTAGATTTTAATCACTACTTAATACATTATGTCTTAATTTGTTCATTTCTCTAAACAGCTCAGGATCACAGCAGGACTGTCATAAATTATTTAGGTGAACAAGGCTTAGTTATTCCAGCATTACCGTGGATCTTTACAATAGCCATCAATTATTATGCAGCGGTTCTAACTGAGATGTCTGAAGTTTTTAGTTTGTCTGCAGTTACCATTTACACATGAGAACTCACTGCACACACCTTCCAGCTGTTCACCAAGAGGCCTTGAGACCAGCCACTGCCTGCAGTGTGCTGGAGAACTGCATGACACGATCATCAAACAGCACATTCCCCCGCACTGCTGGCAAAGGATGACATGATTGGCACATCACCAGGGCTGTCAGGGACCACCAGGCTTTGCTGGGACCACCAGGCTTTCCTGGTCAA
>VZTX01016442.1:52966-81344 GCA_013400915.1 Pardalotus punctatus
ACATCACCAGGACTGTTAGGGACCATCAGGATTTGCTGGTCAATGGAAATGATTGGCACATCACCAGGGCTGATAGGGACCACCAGGCTTTGCTGGTCAATTGAAATGATGGGAACATCACCAGGACTGTTAGGGACTATCAGGCTTTCCTGATCAATCAAAATGACGGGAACATCACCAGGACTGTTAGGGACCACCAGGCTTTCC
This sequence comes from Pardalotus punctatus, assembly GCA_013400915.1. Lineage (NCBI taxonomy): Eukaryota > Metazoa > Chordata > Aves > Passeriformes > Pardalotidae > Pardalotus > Pardalotus punctatus. Next base: position 53,174 of record VZTX01016442.1, read on the forward strand.
TGATCAATCAAAATGATTGGCACATCACCAGGACTGTTAGGGACCATCAGGATTTGCTGGTCAATGGAAATGATTGGCACATCACCAGGACTGTTAGGGACCACCAGGCTTTGCTGATCAATGGAAATGATTGGCACATCACCAGGACTGTTAGGGACCACCAGGCTTTCCTGATCAATCTGCTCTCCACTCAGCATTTACCATCTCATCTATTCAACCACACAGTCTGAATGATCCCACCTACTGCCCAAGGCCGTGTCTCACATGCTGGAATCTCACTAGGATCAGGAAGAAATGAGAGAAATGCCAGTTCCAACAACTGAACACCAGTTTCACCAGCCCAGTTTTCCCACGTTCAGAAGACACAATTACAGCAACAGCACAATGTACATCCAGACACAGCCTGCACCAACAATTGTACAAACACCAAGCTGTTTGTGTCCTCCTTCAGTTTCCTGGAGTTTTTATTTTTCAGGAAACTTTAGAGCAACAACTAGGGAGCAGAAAAGTAATACTCAATCCGCTTTGCATTGACACAATTCTATTTGAAATGTTTCCAGACTCCTCTCCTCCCTCAAGATGTGACAGTAGATTCTTTCTCAAGGGTCTGGTGTGCACCCCCCCATTCAACAAAACACATAATTACATAGAAAACATCCACAAAAAACATTAAGAGCAGGAGAATTCCCGACAAAACATGAATTAGGGACAACTAAAAACTGTTCTAGAGGTGCCACGTTGTGGTTTAAAAGACTATTGCTATAAAAAGATCTGCAAGATATCTGTAATCATCACATTTGAGGATAAGTGAATCCCAAAAGAACATGAAGGCCCTAGAATGAAATGTGGTTAACTGAAGAATGCACAGTGCTTTAGTTAAAACGTAAGAAACAAATCTTATTCTACTTCATTAGAGAACATCTAGGTCTAACATAAAGCAATGACCAAATCCAGATTAAAAGCTCTCTTTGCAATGACAGGAAAGAGAAATGAAAAGCCATTAAGCCATTTCCATGTTTTGAGGGAAATAAAAAGCAAACATAATTTCATTCTAATTTGAAAAACAAATATATTAATAAAATGCCCCCTTTTTTTTCCTTAGGTGCAATAATAAATCTCAACACCTAATAAAAGTATTTAGTAAAACATTAATAGAATTAATAGAATCTAAAGGAAACTGCAGTGAAGCAGGAATTCCCATCAGTATTGCTAAGAGCACACAATATTGACATTACACTGTACAGTTTTCCATTTACAAGATCAGCTTCCCATGCTTCAGCATTGAGGCCATTAGTTTCAATGGGAGAGGGATTTTAATGTGATCTCAACTAGTAAATATTGAACTTGGTTTTAATAAATTAAATTTAAAATTAACTGGGATTATGTTATCATTATGTATAATTTTCCAAAGGCTATGGCACGAACATCAAACATATTAATAAAAAAAGGGGGATTATGCTGCTGAGCTCATCAACCATTCCAGTGAAGAGCAGATTCCTAAGCAGAAAATCCTGAGGGGGAAAAAAATAAAAATGCTTGAGCTGTTGCCACACCAACCTAGAACAGTCTTTAAAGTAACCACTGTCAGCAGATAAGAAGCTCCTCTTACTAAGACTTCTAACAGATATTGAATATTCAATTCAACAAGTTTCTTAGCTTGTAACAAAGCATCAGCATGTAATCACTTCTGGCAGCATTTACAACTGAATGAGTCCTGCAATTCCAAAACATTAATACTACTTATTTCTTCTCTCCTCACATAAAAGCATTCATTAACTTACATTTCCATCACTCCGCTGTCCACCTTTGTGTGTAATAACTACAACTTCCATCCATTTGCGCAGGTGTTGCTACAAAGAAAGGATAATTTGTATTATTCTTCTAATTAGGCTGTTCCATTTTAGCATGTGCTACAAGAGAAGATGTAAAGGCAGAAATAATTCTTTGAAGGAAACAAAGGGAAGGATTATTAGTTATTTTCATTCCTTCAGGTTGGAAAGTTTACTGTTGCTAGAAGTCTTCTCCATCTTCAAGAAAGCAGGGATTGTAAGAGTACATATATATACAAAAACCTTGAGTCTGCTAGTCTTCTTTGATGATTTCCTTGACATGTATGCATTTAAATATTTAAATATCCATGCCAAAAGGATAAAGAATTCACACATTCAGTTTAAAAATTGCAAATAAACAGGTCAATACCTCCCAAAATTTTATAAATCAAGAAAGCACCAAAACAGACTTAGTGCACTGGAAAGTAAATCTTTTAAAGGTGCTGGTGGCACCTTGCTTAAAGATAAATTTGTCCAAGCAGACCTTAGCAGAACTAGGTATGTCTCCAGTAAAAAATAAAATCCCTTAATATTTTGGTTTAGCAGCCCTTTAGAAATTTATTCAAAATGTTTAAAGAAATTGGGGTTTTTTATTAATTGTGAAACAAACATCTTTTACTTCCAACATATACATTGAGTCACTACTGAATTTCTTTGATTTTTCACCAAAACAAATTGCAGCTAGAAGAAAACTTCTTGTGAAAGAGCTAAAATAAAAACTTGGGTGGGCTTACCATCATCTGATCACAGAATTTATCATTGAAGGAGTTTGGGAAAAGTCTAGTGACTGATGTCAGGCGATTGACAACATTGAGGGTCAGACTCCGATAGTCTCCCAGCATCATCAGCAATGGCCTCATGTGGGTGTGAATTTGATCAACTTCTATGGTAGCTCCTTCCAAGAACTGCAAGAGAGGGTACAATTAAGATACAGGTGGAGAGGGAAGTGACTTTTGTGCAAGCATCTTTCTTAAAATAGATTCAGTTGACATGATTTTTCTTTTATTTTGTTCTTTCAGAATGCAATAGTTCAGACAACATCTATTGCTGGAAATATATAGAGTTACAAGATGGATTTGGGAAGCACTGAAGTATTTCTGACACACAGTAGGATATTCCATAAAATAATCATGTAGGAGATCTTATTTACAGACAGATTGAAAATCTGCTACAGCTATAAATTAAATACATAGCCATGGACAAACTACTTAGACCCTGCTGTATCAAGAGCTGCCTGTGAATCTGGCTCAAGGCAATAGAGCAAATTTCTGTGTTACAATCTGCATGCATCCTGAGCAACAGAAAAGGTCAAAAGAGCCTGGCTGCAAGCAGGCAGAGAGAATATTTCCTGTCATAACCAAACATCCTGCAGGCACGAGTTTATCACAGGACAAACCTGATGTACAGGTCAGAACAACCCTCATTGCTTCCTCTTAGCTCTCAACCCAACTGTGCCGTAACCAAGCCATACATAATAAGTACAGTCCCTCTCACGACCCCAGGGACATGAGAAGACCCCTGACCCCTGGCCAGCCAACAGCACAAACAAAAGCAAAGCACCAGCATGGCTGCAGTTACACCCCCTGCTCCGTGTCAGCCCACCCACACTGCAGGACCAAGGGGCTCTAAGTAATTTAATTCGCTTTTTTTCCTCATTTAGAAGAATGGAATTAAAATCTTGCTGGATCAGAATTAGGCACAGCTACTGAAAACCAAATCATGATGAAGGAGAATTCTTTCTCTGTCCTTCCAGCTTTTTTACATGATGATGTACCATCCACAGGAGAGACAGGGCAGTGTCAGGCAAGGGCACTGCCTGTGACCAGAAACGGGACAGCCACGATCCTGTTCCTCAAGAGAACCATCACACTGTGATGGCACAGTCTAACCCTGCTGTACTGCTTTATTTTTCCAAAACCAATTATGAGGTCTCCACCCCTTCTTTTACAAAAAAAAGATGAAACATGGGAAGAGCTTTTATAATAAACCCAGGCCTGCACATTTGCAAAACTGCTGGGAAGGACTGATGCTATTTAGAAAAGAAGATACATTTACAAAGACGAGACCAACAGAAAGAGGGACAGACTGGACAGAAAGATTGAAAGATTTACCATGTTCCTTACCCAAGGGCTTATAATACTTAATTGCAACCTGGATAATTCTTTATGGCCAAGTTCAAATCCCAAACAAACACATCTGTCACAAACTTTTGTCAGCATCACTAACAAAAACTCAACAGAGCAACAATATTTCCTGTAGAGAACTTTCCCAAGAAGTTTTGTAGCAAGGAAGTAAAGCAGAGAGAACAATGGCCTCAAAAGGAACGTTGTTTTAATACAGTCACCTTTCTCATGCACGCTTCTCCTGCCTCCTGCAGCTCGTTATTTGTTGAATTCAGTGCCTTGAAAAGTGCAGCAATGATTTTCTCTCTTGACTGAGGCAAGTAATTGCAGGCAGCTAGAGCATCTGCAAATATCAAAGTAAATTCGTTCCCTTTGTTAACTCAATTTCAAAGGAAAGGAGAAAATAAACCTTAATTCTATACTGCTTCTCTTCTAGTTTCTTTTTATGTCATCTCAAATTGCAGACAGCTAAAGCACTGTATGCATTGCCAAAAGCAACAAGCATCATAAAATAGTAAAAGAATGAGAATTCCATTAACGTACTGTAGTTTTCCTAACACTTTATAACATAATTAATCTTAAAATATTTTGGGTTCCTTTCAGAAAATTAAATTCCAGTCATTAAGAAAGCAGCAGACACTTTCCCATTATTCTCTCCATTAAACTGGAGAACAGCCATCAGTCTCCCAGGGCTCAGGTTTTCTGCTGATCTCGGGAAGCAGACTACCTGTAGCTCACATGGACACTTAACTGCAGCAAATTTTGTTTAGGAGGTTTCGCTTACTTAAGGCTGCAATTCGAAGAGGTACAAGTGATGGAAGACTCTTGTAGCAAGGTAGTTTCATTAAGGCAGCATCTTCAGCCTCACACAAATTCAGTAACTAGGAAAAAAATGAACAATCATTTTAATATTGCCACTCACATTTGAAACACCGCTATCTCGCTCCCACCTTTATAGACATTTTTTCATCTACAGCACTTTCCTTTTGTATTAACTCAAACCCAGGGGATCTTCTGCATGGACAGTTATATCCCATACATACAGCTGGGGGTGGACTGCCTTGCTACCTGCAATTGCCCTGGGTATAAAAACCTTCTGAACTTATGTTTGGACAAGTCAGCTGGGAAACCAAGGGACAAGACAGTTTCTCTAAATTAAATCTACACACAGAATCTATATTCAGTTTTATTCAAACTATTAGGACTCAAAAACCTTAATCAACAATGTCTATGTTTTGGGGGTAATAAAATTGATTTAATAAATATACTGTGTAAAAAAATAAGTCCTAAATATGAAAGTCAGGGCTACTAGACCAGTACTGTAACACCAAAGCTCATTTAATATATTCTGTTTAGCTCAGAGCTATTACATTGTAGGTAAAGCTTCACTTTATGTTTCAATAGGTAAATTCTTACGTTTCAGTGAAAATTTAAAATGCACAAAGAAAAATACATATTTTTAACAATGAAAGTACTAACACCATCACTACATAAGCATCCACACTCAAAGATGAGAACATAAAAAGAAAGTACCTCTGTGTAGAAAACCTTGTGCTCCACAACATTCAGATCCATCGTAAACAATCGGGGCTGCAAGGTTGTGCAAAATGTATTTCCCTCCATCAGGCCAATCTGGGCGTTTGCAGGTTGGTGCCGAAGTAAATGTTTTTTAGGAGGAACCATGTCCTGGAGAACCTACATGATGTAATTTAGATTACTGAATTAGCAGCCTATTCAAATGAGCGCACAGAGCCAGCCACTGAGAAGACACCATTAGTCATGGCTGCAGATTTATCACTGAGCAAGAGGAAAAGTAATTCTCTGAATTACTTTGATTTTCATTCAGTTTGCAAAACAATGTAGTAGCTGTAATTAATACACATTCTCTGTGAACAGATCTATATTTAATAACCTCACACAACATTATGAACAACAAAGAAATTCATAAACGGAAGCATTTCAAATGGTCAAGTCAAGAAACAAGAATATTTTAAGCTCCTAAAATATCAGAAAAACAAAACTGTTTGTGTAATTGTTTTCCATTACTTCAGCTTCTCACTTTCCTCATTAAACACCTTCAGCAAAATAAGATATCAATTAGGGGGCTGCTCTGTGTAATTTGGTCTGTTGTCATGTCCCTTCAGGCTTATGGACATTCAATTATCTTTCAAAAGACTAATTGATATTACTTTAATGAGTATCTAGCAAAAAGTTATTTCAACCAGCTTTGAACTTTATAGTCTCTTTCTGGATAGGGAAAAGCATAGCAATAATGCCACATATTTAGAGAATAAAGGAAAACTGAGGTTCAAAATGCAGTGTCAATATGGCCTATGTCTGATTGGTGGTAGCATGAGCAGTCCATAATTTAAGGAAGCAACTCTGAGGACACTGTAAATACTGCCTAAGGCTCAGGCAGAGCCTGTACAAATCTCCCATTTGTGCTCCAGCCATTTTGTGTTTTAGAACAACAAAGCCAGGCAAATGACAAACACATGCCACCAAAGCATTAAGAACTTCTTTCACTAGTGTGGAAAAATGTACTCAGAAAAGCATTTCTGCAAATCCAAGCTGGAAAACAGCTTTAAGCTCAGGTTCAGTAAGTATTTCTGCTTACCTCTTTATGTGGCTCCATGATCACTGTGACACTTTTGCCAGTGACCTGAGCAAGCACCTGCAAGGAATGCATGGCTTGTTTCCTCACAGTGGAGTTTGGAGAGGTTACTTCTCGGACAAGGTCATGTGTGACATGATGGAAAGACTTTTCCTGTGCTGCAAGGATTTCTTCTGTTTTTTCTTCATCTTTTAAAGGAGTTGCACATCTAATCAAGAGCTGTTCTAATGTGGTTTTTGCCATAGCGACTGCTCCATTGGAAACCTGGGGCATCAGAGATTATTTTTATTAGCTAAGTACAGAACAAAGATCACAAATCTACACATTACTCATCAACAAAATTAGAATTTGATGAATCCTGTGATCCTGATTTCCAACTAAGCTTCGTGATTCTGTGGTAAGTGACGGTGAATCTGTGCTCTTCTGTGATCTACACGTGGCCTGTGCATTTCTATTCTGAAAGCAGTAAGTGTAAGCCCAACAAGTGTAGCAAAGTTATGTGGAAAAATCTGACCTCATTCCTAACTTCAGGCCTTGGTTTGAGTTAGAAATTACTAAAATTCTCTCCTAACTCTTCCAGGTACAACGCATTCTGAAGTTCAACAAAATCAAGATTAGTTAGAGTTCAACCTGCATGAATTTAAGGACAGAAGTTTTCCCCACACTGATAAAATTCATTCATTACATACCTCTCCAGTTAAGTCCATCATAACAAAAAGAAGTGCCTTCAGGAAAGTCTGCTGGTTCTGGAGGACCCAAATCAACGGCAGCCGTTCCATAAGAAATTTAATGGACACAACACCTCCTAGTTTAGCATACCAAGCCTGTTCATAGCAGCAAGCACACAAACGTTCCACAATGTACGAAAACAAGGGAAGCTGACAAGCCTGGAAACACAGAAATGGATCAGTTTCCTTTTCTCAGCTTGCTCCAAAATTTTAGAAGCAAAACTGCATTGGCCAAACCTTGATAATTTCAATACATTTTAAAAAAAACTTACCCTTTCCTTTGAACCCAAGATAATGCTTGCAACATCAAATATCACTGCTAGGGCCACCTCTCCTATTTTGCAGAGCTCCTTCTCCTCATATGCCATGCAGATTGCTATGGCATCAATAAGCACCAAGGGATCCATGCCTTTGGACCCGTTTTCTTCACTGTGGAACATGGCTGTGCTAGGCTGGCTCCCAACCTGATAGCACTGCAGCAAGAAAGGACCTGTAATTTGTAACAGGGAAGAAAAGAGGAGGGGGGAAATAAAGATAAAACAAAAGATATTTCAATATGAATAGTCTTTTAATTAGATTTTACTACTCCTTGGGCTAGCTGATGGCAAAACCAGTAAGCCCCGTGCTTATTTGCATATAAATGGATTGTAAGGCATCCTTCACTCCTAGAAGAAAAGAAGATTACATCTACTGGAATATTTTCTTCTCTGCACTAGATTATGCACTGCAAGAAGATTTAATTAAAATGAAGAGTCAAAAAAATTCAAGCTGTGTTAATGTGACAATGAAGAGTGATATGCTTATAGTATGTCTTTTCCCAATTTACTTGTCATACAGCCCAAAAAAAAGTTTTCTTCGTGGATAGAAGACACTGCGGTGCTCTAAACATCCACTTGGTTCCTCTAAAGATCCTTCTAAGCCACAAGTGGAAACAACCCAATCAAAGACCATCTGCAAATAGTGCTGTGAGTATTAAGTTACACAAATCCTCTGGAACCATAAACTGCTCCATGCTGCAGTTATTTCATTGGCTGCAGCATTTAAAGAGGATTATTAGGTGACTGATTGCTTTCTAAAAATTTGTTTAATAATTGTTTAGAGCGGTGGCAATTAAGACATTGTTTTTGTTTGCTGGGTGAATGTGGCAGTGGGTCATACCAACACTGCAGGACCTCACTGGTGGAAAACCTCCTGATCTAANCCTCCTGTTATCTGGCCCCAGATCGTCCCTAGAACTGGGGGCTCTCGGGGCCATCTTGCCCTCTTTCTGCCTTGGACCCCTTCAGAAATAAACGTCTGGAACTTCCAGGAGAGAGGAACTCTGGATTCTTTGTCTCTGGGAATGCCAGGGCTGTCCGGCTCACTGGGTGAGTGAGAACTGTGCCTGACACCGGCTCGGCTGTGAGAAAAGCCTTTCTGTACAGCACCAGAGCAGTGCTGGCTGCAGTGATCTCTCACAGCCATAGAGACACTTTGGGTAAATGCAGAGGCTGTTCCACCCCTCCTCACCCACGGCATTAGGTGAATTATATCATTAATTACCCGGATGCAATATAAAAACCACCGCAATATTGCAGATTTTTAACCACACTGCTGTGAGTAGAAGCACACAACGCTCTCCACGCAGGACCCCGGGCCCGGTGCCCTGCACTCACCGCACTGCTGGGCCACGGCCACCATGGTGTAGTGGCGGATGAGGCTGGCCACGAAGGGCAGCGCGCTGGGCCGCAGGTCCTTGATGACGGCCGACATGAAGGCCCCGGTCAGGGCCTGCTCGAAGGTCTTGCGAGCCGGGGTGTCCTGGGCCTTGTAGCGGTGCGAGATGATCACACTGGGGATGGATTTCTCCGTGAAGCTGGAACACAACGTGGAGCTCAGCAGGACCCGAACCGCAGCGCCGGCAGCTCGGGCACGGCCACCGGCAGGTTGAAAAGTTTGCTCCTGGTATCTAACGGCTTCTCCTGCTCCTGTTTTCCCCTCATTTTGATAGAGCTAGACCACTTCGCTCAGCCCAGATTAATTTTGTCAGCCCCTGGTCTCCGGCATGATGGATAGCTCAATTTCATCAGGAACATTTAAAGCCAGGGGTTCAGAAGAAGCCACGTATATACAAATAACAGGTATACAGGCATCACACTGCAACTCAATTACAGAATGTCATTTTCAATATTTTGACATTTTTGCCTTTTTTTAAATGACATTTGATTTTAATCTGGAACGGTTGAAACATTATTTATCAAATCACTGCCCAGCAAGGCTTATTCATTGCAAAGCTATATTTATGTCAAGTCTAACAAATCCAAACTGTGAAAGCTCCTATGCTCTTTAGCTACATTTACTGCATTGCAAGAGTCAAAGTCAGCCCACGCTTTTTGGGCAAAGATGTTAAAGCTGGCTAAAAGCAATAACCTCATTAAGTATCAATGACTACAATTGCAAAAGATCTAAGAAAAGCTTCAATAAAAGGTTCCCACACCAAGACAGACAGAGGTTATGTGTGTGATTATGCTGTAGCTTAGTCACTAAATGAAACTGAATTTCCTTTCACTTTAGTAAAACCTTAGATGTACATACAAAATATCACAATCTAAATTAATCTTTAAAATACAATTAAGCACCAGAATATTCCAACTAGTTAAATACACAAAACTAAAATTAATCATATTGATCCTGTGTAATAGATTACACACTGGACTGTATAATTAAGGGAAGAAAATTAAACTATGAAACATTAACACATCATTAGCATTAAAAAACATGCTAACAAAATTCCTTTTTACCAGTAGGCAAAAACCCCACGACTTGCACAGACTAATCATTATCTCTGAACTAGGTTGTTCCAACGACACCATAAATTTTACATACGGATTTACATTTAAAGAATTGTCATACTTGGGATGTGCAAGCAGCTGGTATAACGCATGTTTGTTATCATCCAGGCTCATCATGGCTACCAGGAAGCACTTGATGACTTCCCACGCCTGTCTCCGGTAATAGGGCTCCGTGTTGGCGCTCTTCAGACAGTCCAGGGCGGTCTCGATGGCCTAGAACGGAACAAGGGAGAAACCAGACACTTCTTGTCCTTGCCATTTACCATACGGTGATGGATCAAGGGAATGCTATCATTAATATGAATTAAAAGTAACTTTTAAAGTCTGTGCAATTTGAAGTGCCCAAGTTAAGAAAAGCAGAGAGGGTCTGAGAGCACAGTTTGAAACTACCACTGTATTTTCTGTGCTTTTGTACGTGCTAAGTTTCATGGCAGATATGTCTGCTCCCATGGTCAGAAAGCATTTCGAGTCAGGAGTGAGGTAAACCTTCACTGTCTCTCTCTCCTTCCCCAAAAACATTTTCCTCACCTGCCCTCCAGCCGTAATTGCTGTGCCCAATCCATTTTTACTGTATGTACACAATGAATTTATACCCATACATAAATGGTAGTTTTCCATGCATGATGAAATGTCCCTGTAAGCAACTTCTAAACACCATTGACTTCATGGAAATAGTACCCTTCCTTTGCAAGATTTAATACATTTGAGAGTAATTCAAATCAATCTTTTAAGATATGAAGACCATTAAAAAGGGGAGTATGTCTCTTTGGGAAATTTCTATTTTGTGTACATGTAAATATACAGAGAGAGAAACATACATAAAAGCACAACTGTCTAATTTCTATCCTTCGCCCACAATAGAAAGGAAGAAATTAAAGATAAACGAGATGGGCTTTAAGTAAAAAAAAAAAACAAACAAAAAAAACAAACAAACCATAAAAATTGTTCTGGAGTGCATGAAATAACAAATTTCAATACCTTATCAATTGCAAATAAAATCTAAACATCCATGCTTAATACATTTATGCAGAAAAAGGCCCTGCTACAAAGTGGGCTTTTCCTTCTTTGGTATTTCCATTTACTTAACTAGTTATCATCCCAAGTTTTTATCAGCATCTCAATGAAAAGAAAAATTAGTTTTACACAGACCACAGAAGTCTACCAGGACACTAAAAGAAAACAAGAATTTATTTTCAATTTATTCCACTTCTTTTTCTTTGTAATTTGACATTTCACAAAACATTCAGCAGATAACACACTCTTTCTTGGTGAACACCAAGCAGCTGAAGATTGTTCCATATCAATGTTCGATGCTTAAATCCTTTGGAAAACTTAGTTTGAATTAAACCTAGCAGGACAGGTAAATGTCAGCAACTACTGTATTTATATGTATTCAATTCATCAGCTCCAGTACAGTGGAGAAATCAGTAAATCTGCATTTCAAGAATCACTTTTCCAAATTATTTTTAAGCCTGTTGGCTGTATGGAGCCAGAGAGCCAGCTGCCTGTGAAGAAAATTGCTTACTGCATTCAGATCATACCTACTTATGAAAGTCTAATTGAAAAGGTAAGTATTAAAATTCTACAGACCAAATTATCTCAGAATCCAGCTTCACTCTCAGAGAAGATTAGATTGGTGTAATTAGTGAGAACTAAGCATTTGTGATACACTGTGACTGCCAGATGAAAGCCAGTACAGCACTAAGTGATATTGCAGCTCTAAGAAGTGATGCTAGAGACAACAAAAAAAACCAAATCACCGGAGTCATGAGAATAATCAGCACTGAAGAATTTCTACAGTAAAATTTTGGTACATTCCAAAAAGAAAATAGGGACTTTCAGATGAGTTTCCTGCTCCTAACCTAAGCAATACACCAGAAGTTCCAAGCTTACCCATTCTGTGAAAGCATTTACTTGGGGCAGTTTAGCTCCTTATCCCATCACCTCATAAGAGCAGAACAACATGCCTAAACCTGCTGTTTTGGGGGTGACATGTAACACACTTTATAGGGGAAGTAAAGAAAGAACCAGCAGACAGGTATTTATAAAGTTGGTTTCTCAGCACTGAAAATAACCTAAGCCCTTACCTTTTCCATTGGGAGCTGAATGGACGCTTTACAGTCTGAAAACTCAATTGTAATACTGGGTCCTTGGATTTCTGTGACTACATATTGTAGTTTCTGCGATTCCTTCAACATCTTCCTGTTACTTCCACCGAATTTCCCAAGCACACGATAAGCCACGTGGGAGATGCTGTCTGCAGGATTGCGCAGGGTTCGCCACAAAGCCTGGGGGTTAAAAGTTCCACGGGCACACCAGTCTTATTTCAACATTTTTCAGGTTGTAATGTAAAAAAAAAAAAGTCAAGGAACACACCTATTCTTGTATCTGGGTAACAGATCCTGTGTAAGTGCCAGAATATTTGAATATAAGCTTTCTCAGTTCAAAACAGACCCAGTGTTTTGTAACAAAGTTGTCTAAATGCAGTTTTAAATTACATTACTGTCATCAGCTACAAAATCTTTGCTACACTGGTATGTAATTTCATGTTTATGATGAATATTAGATAAACATTATTAATTAAAAAGCAGGCCAGTTAAGGCTGAACTGAATAAAATTCACGGCTAGTTTTGAAATATAAAAAGTGAATTAAGTAAATAGAATATAACCATTTAACAAAGTATACAGGAGGAACAATTCACTCACTTCTAAATTTTCAGAGTTTTCAGCTTAACAGCACAACACCAACTATCCTTCTACACTCATATCAGACTGGTATGGGTCTCATCCCAGATTTTTCAAGGTTTTATAACAAAGCTCCACACAAATTTCTAATAATATCCAGCCAATCAATGACCTCTTGTGGTGTAACAGGAAAAGACACGTTTACCTGCATGAGCTCAGCTCGAACTGGCTGAATGTGGTCATACAGGAAGTCAGGCTGCAAGTTATCCACGCACAGCTCCAGAGTTCTCAAGCCCTGGCTGACCAGGGTCTGGGATCCGTTCAGGGCTGACACCAAGGGGTCCATGAGCATGGGCAGGTAAGGCAGCAGCGAGCTCAGGCGAACGGGCACAGTGAGGCAGAGCTCCACAAACAAGTCTTTCATGTGCTGTTTGTGAAGGCCACTTTGTAACATATTAAGTCCTGAAAGTAAGGGATAAGTTATGCACTCAGAGGAAAAAGACAGTCCACAGTTTATTGTTAAAAATCGCTATTTCCTACATTCAGAAGAACCCGACTTTTTAAATTCTGTAGAGCTTACAGCTCTGTAAATAATGGATTTACAAAATAGAACACCATTCATTACTCTAACTTACATCTAAGGATTTCACGCTGTGAATGCTGGTTTATGTACACACATATAGAAGAAAAAGCATCTACGCATATTTTAAAGTTTAATATTAGACTCAATAAGGCAGCATTTGAATACAGCGGATGAAAACGGAAAAAGATAATTTGACTCAAACCTCAGCCTTGTAACCATAAAAAATAATCCCACAAAGAACAATTGTTTTTAAAATACCTGGAATCCTGAAAAGAAACATTTAGTGAGTTCAAGGAGATTAATTGCCCCATACAAACTAAGTACATTCCCCAAGTGATTTTTCTCCCCATAAAGATTTCACATATTCCATAAACCTACCAACCTCTTCTACACTGACATGAGTTTTACACAGTGATTTATCAATAACACACATATTTGCTAACTACAATCAAAACTGTCCCTACAGCTGTAAATGTGAACCAGTCTAGAGCCCTGGAATAGTTCTGATCAGCTTGTCCTTAGGTTTAAGCAGCTCTCCACATTTCCTTGCACAGCCTCAGTATTTCTGAACACAGCTCTTGCAAGCCCAAACGCTCAATTAATCAAACTGATGGTTTTTTCCATTTCTTTTTGCAGACTGGCACTACTTGAATTTCTATTTATCAAGCCCTTGCAGGTACACACACGTGCCTTTGACTGCAAACAGCCAGAGCTTCCCTGCCATGTTCTTCCCACAAAACCAGTGATGGCCTGGCAACCTGGCTTCTCCTACTCACTTATCCCTCAAATACTTTATGTCAACAAAGTTACCCACAGCAAAAAAAACCCAAGCAAGTAAAAGAAACAAACAAGAAAACCCCAAAAGCCCCACAATAAAAAGGAGAAAAACAAGCAGCAGAAATTGTGAAGCAGCCAAAACTATGGAGCCTGAAGCAGCTGATAGTAAATGAAAATAAGCACATTCAAGATATTTAAATCAACCACTAAACTCAAAAGCAGAAGCTACAGATCAGGGTTAGGGCTTTAGTTTTGAGGGGGTTTTAATTACATAATATAACTTTATTACTACTATTCACATAAAAAAAGCAGAAGCTGGGGTGGGGAAAGAAGGTATTGTTCTACCTTGCAGTAAGTTTGGTAACAGCGGCAAGAATTCTTGGTATAACAGATCATGACTGCCTCCTCCAATAGATCTGAACAGTGCTCTGAGCAGCAGGAAATAGTTATAGGGCTCTTTGGCAGTCTGTGCAAGTTCCATAGAGCTGTTCACAATCTTGTGCAAATGTGGCTATAAAGAAAATAAAGCTTGAAGATTAATAAAATACCCATTTTATCATCATCATACTGTACAAGAGTTCAGCATGAGATTCTGCAAGTCTGACACAATGAAAAATATTTCCTCTAAAGTACCTGGGAATGAGGAGCAGAAGCTGACCTGACTTCATCATGAGCTCTTAATTTTTGTGAATGCTAAAATTTCATTTTGAAAGCAAACTCTTTCAAGTGAAAAAGGTCATGAAACTGGTGGCCATTCCAGAGCAGGACATGAACACCTTGCAGGAATCATTAAAAATAGCTGATAAATACAAGTATTCTCACAGACCACAGACAAACAGTAACAGATTTCTGGATATTATTGCCATCTGAAAAGCTTTCTACATTGCTATGCAAATGCTGCAAACAGCCTTCATCATTCAATTAAATTGTCTGCCCAAGGCCCCCATCATCCATCCTACAGAAACAAAAAAAGTAACAGAAGCATGAAACTGTGAAGGTAGTAAATTACACTCTTTAAACTTCATCTCCAGCTAATAAAATCCAAATGACCTTGATTCCAATGACAAACTACAAGAATTAAGGCAAGATTAAATGAATATCGTTTCATATTACTGTAGTTTTCAAAGCTTCTGGAAAACAGGTAATCCCTACTCTGTTCTATAGTTACCTGTATCAGAAATTTTGTTTGTTATAAGGTACAAGGAAGAAAAACAAAGAGAAATGATGAGGGAACAATCAATGTTCCATTAAAATCTTAATATCTTTTCTGGATACAGGCAGCTGCTGCTTTTATGAGGAAGGCGCACTCCTGCTACAAGCTCAGCGTTTCTAAATTCACTGAATAATGAGATGATCTCATCAACATAAATAGATCCTTGGAATACACAGGCAATATTAAAACCAGCATTCCTTAAACCCAGATTTTCAAGAGAATAGAAAAATGTAAGTCAAGAAGGACAAGTCACTGAATATGACATGAGTGAACAACACTCACCAACACACAAAAAAGTCATTTCAATCCAAGCAAAACTTTTAAGTTAATATGGAAACAAAGGGAGAAAATATGCAAGAATTTATGCATGTCCTGACCGTGAAGTTACATGGGCTTACAGCAGTCAGACACCACAGCCATGTATCAGCCATTTATACTCAGAATTAGTACTTCACTTTGTAGTTTCAAATATAAAGCAAATATTCACCAAAACCATCTCATAAAGAAGACAATGCACTTGGCATTTGGAAAAAAATGGAGATGTATCACAAACAGTGCTTCAGACATCAAACAACTCTCAAACATTACACTGCAAAACTCTTAAGAGTTTTGTTTTAAAAACAGACTTATTTTTAACACAAATGACCTTTACCTTCAGCATTTGTTCATTTTCAGCTGCAAATAGTGAAACTGAGCCAAAGACTAACTTGAACAGCTTGAGATACAGATTGGAGAGCTCCACATTAGAGCCCATTTCTGGCAGCCGATCCAGAAGATACTCCACCAAAATGGTTGCAAAGAGAGCAGAGGTAGTAGGGTTTGCCAAGAAAGAATTGGCAACAATCTATAAAAGGAAACCACAAAGAAATTATTATTGCTATAATAAAAAGAAGAAAAGGATAAATGCATTAAAAAAAATCCATTCAATAAAAACAACCTAAGACAAATTTCCTTCCCCATCTCCACTGCTACCCAAGTGATTCTGTTTGTTCTCAGTGGAAAATAACCATGTAGGTACATTAATGTTCAAGTTTTAAGTTTAAAATTAAACATTCTGTAAAACAGTAGAACATTAGCACAACAACCAGAACAAAACAACAACTCCACAATGGTCAATACTTTTTAAGAATAAAGTCCATTCGTATCTTCTAAACTCAAGTGTTCATGTTTGTATTGCATCACTTAGGCTGGCAAGGTTTTTTGAAAATCCATCTTTAAATTATTTCATAGACTATTTTTTACATAGACTACTTCAAATCTCACACACTCATTTCAACATTATTATTTATAATTCCACTTCAGCCCTATGTACCTCAAGGCGTAAGCTCCTTGCAACATTCTGTTTATTACCAATTTTAAAAGTAAACAATAACATACCTGAAGGGCATAGTTTTTTGAGATCCTCTCCACCATGTAAGGAACAGTAGTTTGAAAGATTTCTTTAAAAGTTAAAGGGTTCATCATTGTGAACACACCAGCAAAATGCTCCAGAACTTCCTTTTCCTCCTTCATCCTGACTGTCTGACAGTTTGCTACTCGAACATATGTCTGCCCATTTCCTGCTATTTGCACCTACAGCGATTGACAAAACACATACATTGGTTAGGGAATCTGAGTCGCTTCTTCCCCATCATTCTTAAAATACCTTTTGAAAATAACTGAAGTTTAATGGGTTTTACATGCGAGGCCCACACAATTAGAAGCTGGGCACAAGAGACAACCATGACAAAAATATTGAGTGTTTTCAGAACAGATTTTAAAACTATGAGTTTAGAAATGGACAATGATGAAAGTAGGTGATAGCAGTGTATTTGTAAATTACTTAACACCCAATGAAACACATTTACATTTCATTAGTACTTTGTGTAACTACAGAATACAAACACAGACACGTGAATGCTTCAACTGATAACTAACCCAGCCTATCTCTTTCAAGGAAAGATTTAATTCACTACTTGAAAGACAATTATTTTTAGTGTGACCTGCCTGCATGAACACAGACAAAAACTGCTGTTAAAATAATCTGTTATTGCAAGTAGTAAGTACTTCAAAATTCACTTTTGAAATGCATTCTTCATATTGAGCATTTCTCAATAGTTGTGGTCCCAATTAAAGATTCAGTGAAAATATACTACATGTGTAATTTGTGGTTTAGCTGACAAATAAATCCTTATTAAAAGATCTAACACACAATAACCATATAAATAGAAGTACGATGTGGGCAGGTTACATACCTGATAAATATCTAACGCTTGCATTGCGTATTTTACCAGTTTGATATAAATTTGAGTCTCCTTAGGTTGTAACTGCTTATTGGGAATGAATTGTGCTTCTGAAAAAAGAACAAGATAGTAGTTAAGCATTAAAAATACTATTTGCTTTCATTCTAGAGGTTTTTTTCTATAGAATTACGAGAGATAAATGTAATTAAATATGCAGCTTTACCACCAGGAGCTTTGCATGAGGTGATGCCCCACGTGATCGTCTTGACCCCGCAGACCAAGGTTTTCACCAAGCTCCGGCAATCCGTGACCTGGAATGTCTGTTTATCTTCTTTTTCTTTCTCCCCTTGCTTTTCAAACACAGGTACTGGGGCAGGGGCCACGGGGGTGGCTGGGGCAGGAGAGGGGACAGGAACAGGGGCTGCATTTGCTGCTGTGGGAACTCCAGGTAACGCAGCTTCAGCGGCGCCGAGCTCCGACTGGGGCTTGCACTTCTTAAAAATGACAGACAGCTGGTAGCGTGCTATGGTGTGGAACTTCAGAACAAACACCTAGGGCAAAGGAGGAGAGGCAAATCAAAGAGCAGGGAGGAGGGGGGAATGGCAAAAGAAAATAAGTTTCTTCTTCAAAAATTATCTTAAATTTAATAGTACTAATACTTCAAGTCAACATACTAAGATCAATAAAATTTTTCAGCTATTTCTGCAGTCATTCAAATGACAGCAAACATTTTCAAGTCTATCAATAAATTAGTTTTCCTTCCTCAAGCCACTGGTGCATCCTCAGTTTTCAAAAACACAAAAAACCCCATATAAAGATCCTTAAAAAGGATCATTAGGTCTTCAAAGTGCAGATATTTCTAATTGTACAGATTGCATTGTGCTATGCCAAGGACTTGCAAGAAGATCCTCCTTCAAGGTTAAAAAAAAAAACCCACACCAAAAAGCACACCCATAACTGGAAGGCATTAAAAAAATATGATTCTCGCATACTCAAACAATGAAAAAAAATTATCATTTAATATAAAATTATTTTTTAAAAACACAACTTAAGCTACGCAAAACAGACATATGGACATTCAGTTTCCTGTTTTGAAATTAGTCACTGAATGAAGCAGAGCTGACAAAGCCTCTCCACTACACTTGAGACATTATCCCAGCTGAGGAGCATTTTAAAGAGCCCTTCTCTGAAGCATTAAAGTGAAATACAGTATACAGGCTGTTTCTATATATTCTCATTTCTGAAGAAAGGAGAAAGTAAAATGTGATTGACACCATACTATAAAACAGGATATCCAAGCTATTACCAAATGCTTTCAACAAATCAATACCTCCAGCATTCTCATAAGGATGTCTCTACCATTTCCATTTTCCTGTTCACTTTTAGACCGGATGCAGTCTACCAAATTGAGCAGAAGCTTGCAAGACATGGTCTGGATGCTGCTTGGCAAGGATTCATCATCAATGTTCTTGGCAAACAGCTGGACAGCCAGGGAGAGGTCATTGAGTGGCAGATGCTGCCGGACGTGGTGCACCAGGTCAGCCAGGGTGCTGTATGCGAGGGGCCTGCACCAAAGGAAAGAGGAAAACTCACTGAGCACAATTAAAAATGTTATTAATGCAATGTAACAAATAATCACTGCTTGGAGATACTGCCAAATTTCTCAGCGTAAATTTTCTGTTGTCGTACGCAAACCCGGAGTTCACAAGGCTTTTTTGGTTACACAAGGGAATTTTAAGCTAAGTCTAACCCAAGATGGATCAATCTATCCCACAACTCTGGTATTGCCTCTCTGATCTCCTTTCCCCCACTGCAGAACACCCCACCACATATTTTCATCTACATGCAGTTCACATGCATGCTAGCCACATTTTGAGCAGTGTTGGTAATCTGTTTCACAATTAATCATCAACAATGCATGATTTCAAATGCACTTATGAAAACTGATTAATTTTTAAAATAATCTCTTTTCAAACACCGGGTGAAGAATCTAGCAGGGCAAATACTTCTAAATCTAATACATGTTGTCAGTAAGGCACATTTGATACTTAAGCAAGAGGAAGTAATTCTCCTACTTCAGGTACTAATTTGAACAGCAAGCTCAACTAACACATAGACTATTGAAGACAAAGAAAGTTAATTATTCTCCCCATTCACTTTTTCAATTGCAAGTAAGTTTTAAGGTATTCACTGACAAAACAGTTTAAATCTCATTCAGATTTTACACTGGACATAAAATCTAGGGTGTTTCACAAAATATTGGGCAGATACTGAGTTGATTTCTCTGTGATGACTGTTTTTGTTGCCCTCCATAATTCAGAAAAATGAAATCATTTTCATTCACCCATTTTTCTCATTCTGCCCTACACTCACATTACCATATTGTGCCATCAGTGTTAAACAAAAGCCACCTTTACAGCAGCAGAAGCTCTGCCAATAAAACAATCTAGCAAAATTAGTTATTTGAAGTGAAGATTTAGGACCCTGTACAGAAGCTGCTGTAAATATTAATAACTTTGAAAGTAAGCAGCCCTGGCAGGCACTCAGTTATTCTAAACTTTCTCATACCTCAGTGTCTCCCGGGCAGTGTATCCAGAGCCAATCAGTATAGATTCATCAAACAGCTTGTCCATACATGGAATAAATTCTATCATTTAAAAAACAGAAAAATGAAAAAGCCATTAACAACAATTGGCAAAGGAAATATTCAAAATAAGATGGTTAAGCATTAAACCACTTCACTTAGGTATTTAAACCTAAAGTCAAAAAGTGATTTTTTCCCAAAATGAATTCCTGAAGCTTATAAAAGACAGTGCCATTACAAGGAAACTTTCAAATAATCTCTTGTGACTGTTAACTCCACTGACACTTGCCCCTTGAGTAACACTGCAGTACCCAGTTAAAGCCAGTTACAGTTGCAAAGTGAAAAAAATGCTCATATTATTTTCAATTTTGAAAAACTTATTGTATATAACCAATAAGTTACTGGAAATGTCAAGTTCGGGCAACCCTGCACACAACCATTCTACTTGGCCTGGCATCCTGTGCTAGTCCAACATAAATAAGTAATATGCCTCTTAAATAGACAGAAATGGCTGAAATCGTTCCAGTTTGCAGGTACATTTCTAAAAAGTGCTACATACGGCTCCTCAGGTCTGTTGTCAGGATGTGCTTGGCAGCAATCAGGAGTTCCTTCCTGAGGTGGGCTGTTTCAGCTGGACAGTTGGAGAGCAGCTGCAACATTCCTTTCACCATTTGCTGAGAATATTTAGCCACTAACTCCTACAACAAAAAAAAAAAACAAAAAACAGAGTACAGCTATCACGACATTCTGTTCCTAAGGTTTGCGTTACATTTGCAAAATACCAGTCCATTAAAATTCACTTGTTTCTCTTTCAAAATCTACTCCTAAAACTAAAATACAATAGCTATTCCATAAATGCCCAGGAAGGAGCAGTGGCACATTTTTACTTTGTATTCACATGAGGATACTTTTGAAAGGAAAACCAAGTACAGCCCCATCTTCAGACACGCTACATGAATGCTCCTGACTCCAATCCCTGATGCACTGCCATCATGCTGGTCACTGGATGCCACAAAGCAACTAGAAACCTGATGCATTAAGTAACAAAGTAATGAAAATGCATCCTACCTGGTAAATTCTGATGATGTAAGCCAAGAAAGACAATGTTTTAATCTGAGCAGCGATAAAATCAGCATACAATTCCTTGTTGTAAAGTTTATGTTGCCTGAAATGAAATTGAACACTGGTTATGATTTTGTTCCTCCTGTTTAACACCTTCACTCAGAATCTAATCCAGTGAAGTTCCAAATGACATCATCTTGTAGTGAGGTTCTTGCTTCTTGAAGGAAGACAATCACTGTGGAAGAGCCCAAGTTCCAAATGACATCATCTTGTAGTGAGGTTCTTGCTTCTTGAAGGAAGACAATCACTGTGGAAGAGCCCATTCTCAACAAGCCCACTGCCACTCAAATTCCCAGCAGCACCTTTCTACAGCAAGCCAAGCCAATACAAAGCACCAAACATTTGCCACTGCTCCCCTAACTGGGGCTGGTTTTTTCTCCAGGCAATGTTCCCTCCCACAGACTTGTCAGCCTCTCTCAAGCTTCATCCACTTAATCAGATCACCCAGGCAGACAGGGAAAGGCAGGAATTTTGCTCCCACTGCCCTGATTAGAAGCCCTGGCTGCTCTTCAGAAACTTCACACTCTGAGGCAGGAAAAGCAGTGCCTGTTCCTGCAGCATCCCAAGGCTTCACATAAGCTACACCTTGGAAGAGCAAACATCTGTCATGGATGGTATGGCCAAGATTAAACAACAGCAAGGGTCCAAGCTGCTGCCATGGTCTCCATCATTATCTGTGGCAATATGGGGTTTTTGTCAGAAACTCTATTTTAAAAAAACATATTATTAAATAATAAATTCGGATCTACTGCACAACTATGGACTTTATCAACGGCATTCAATGTAAATATACAGACTTCCCAGTTACTTCATCTACAAAACCTTGACATTTTTTTAGTCAAATAATCCTTACTGCTTTTAATCTCTAAAGCAGTAAGACTAGAATCAAAAGTCACAAGATATAAGACAAAAATATTTTGAGAAATACTGAATGACACGTTTAAGTAGTTTATCCCAAATATCATCAAAATACTGTCAAATGCTCTCACCTTGCTTGAGCAGAAACTTGTATTATAATCGTGTTCATAATCAACGGCACAAATTCAGCTACTACATTATGAATGTTCAGTTTGTAGAGCTGAAAACAAAATAAAGTATTAATAGAAAAATTCACAAGTCACATTTGCAGTCAACTTACTGCAGAGCTAATCAGAAAAAAATTAAGACATTTTATTTATTAAGCAGCTTATTTTTAGATGATATTTTAATTACAAAATATATCCCATTCATTTTTACTAAGATGCTAGCCAGCAGAAGTTACACAAGCCATTCAGTAATGAAGTATTTGAATGCAAAATACTGAAGTGTACTAACCTGATACATGAGAACAACAATAATAGGTAGCTCAGCCAAGACCTTTAGCGATAAAGATCCTCTAGGAATTATTGAATGCTGAAAGAAAGAACATATACTTTATAAACAGTTTAATTATTAACTCAAAAAAGTATTTAAAACACAGTTTTGCTCATTTTTGTAGCACTACACTTAATAATAACATTCAAAAATACAAAAGCACTTGGTATTAAGTAAAAATCCTGTAATTACAGGTGCATAGAATATATCTGGAAAGTTTCAATTGGCTTCAACAGAAAAGTTTTGATAAGAAAAACACTCAAAAAGAAAGTCTATTATATTTGCCTGGCCTTATGATTTGTGGTCCTGTGCTACAGGAAGAAGTTAAGAGCACTCAGAACACTCACCGTTCTCGTTTCACTGTCTTCTCGCTCAGGGTTCACTTTCACCACAATGGTTGTAATCATGCCAACCATCTCAGGAGTGGGAACGGTGTTCTCTGGAATCACCTGAGGATTCTCAAAATACCGATTCTACAGGCAAAGAGCAGAAGAACAGTACCATAAAGCCAGTAACAGTCGAAAGGCCATCCATCTCCTTAGAACTGCTCCACAGAATTTTCCCCCGGAGCAGTTTTCTCCTCTCTGCACGTGATGTTTGCACGGCAGCGTCTGCCTGGACCAGACACACACCCAGAAGTGGAACAGCAACCCCAGCCAACGCTGCTCTTTTGCAAAGAGAAAACATCCCAAGAGTTCCTCTGTGTCAGGGAGGAGGATCAGAGCAGGGCCTCCACTCAAAACTGCACCCTTCCCTCAAGAACACACGGAGAAAATGCAGCCAACCCGACCCTGCCTCACTACTAAAGCTCACCTCAATTTTCTCAGACCAGTAAGGGCATGGTAGAAACAGAAGGTTTTCCAAACCAAGATCTAAATATCTCCATTTTCAGACACAGTTTTGATAATATACTCACTAAAACTATACTTCTGTTGTATCACTAAATACAAAATAATTATGCCAGAATTTGTGCAACTCAAAATAATTATATCATAGCAAGGGCAATTTAAGAAATAAAAAGCTCACCACTACTTTTGGAAGTTCCTTGTAGATCTGTTTCACAAAGTCCAAAAAATGATGAATCTAGGAATGAAGAGGTCAGTTTACTATAAAAAAATCTTTAAAAAATAATTTTGAAGAATCACAATTGTAGAATCTCTGTATTAACAGTACAAATACATAAAATCCCTACTCACCAGTACCATGTATATATTTCCTGATAGTTGAAAATAATCTGAAAGTTCTATCTCCTTCTGTTCTGTCAGTATTAATTTAAATTTCACTTGGAAAGAATCTAACCTGCCTATCATCTCTACACAGTTCCAGTACAGTATTGTTAGGTATAATTACTATGAATCAACTAAGTTTTCCCAAGAGAAAATCAAGGCAAAAAGTCAACAGAATAACAATGCAAACTTCCAAATTGTCTTTGATGAATCACAGCAGAGAAGAGGGGAGGCAGGGGGAAGTCAATCATAGTAAATTCCTCTTTCAGGACTTTCCATTACAAACTAAAAAGGCATCAATTCTCTTCCTTTGTGTGGAAATTTTATTCCTTAGACTGATCATATTGTCCACAAACATTTAAACCACATACAACTAAGCTTTAACGGTTCGATTTTTTCCCCAGGAGTGCTAGCACTATGCAATCCTCTTTTAAAAACTGCTTTATGGTTAAAAAAGGAAAAAAATTAAAGACATGGTTACCAGAATAGGTCAGGCAACATAAAAGGCCAGCAGCAGAACAAACCAATCAACCCACTTGAACAAAATAACAATTCTGAAGAGCATGGCAGTAAGTTTTATACCATGTAACAACAGTTGTGACCTACTTCTTGAGTGATTGCTGGTCGGAACTGTTTGTGCAATTCAATAATTATTCTTAAGCAAATCAGGACATTTTCTTCATTCTCTGTCTGGAGAAAAAAAAAGAAAGAGACTTTTCAGTGAGCCCACTGCTAAATTCTTCAACTACTCAGCGGGTACTTCAAAACCCTGTAAAATTATACTAAACAATCTAAAGTGTTCCATTAATACGGATTTGCGTGAGCAAGACCCCTTTCCTCGGATACCCTGCAGTCCTCGAGCATGGCTGAAATTAAACCCACTCCTATGGGAATAAATCCAACATTTCAACCACTCTGTAACACCAGATCAGCTCCTACTGCACCCCAAACAGAGACCCCCATGTGAGCTTCAAACGACAGTGCTGTGAATTCCAAGAAAGCTTATTTCTTGGGTGTTTGTTTTCTATCTGCCAAAAACTCTTGCCCAGCATGAGAACAACTCCCTGCATTTGTAAAATCCAGGTTTAGAATAGATCATACAGAAAACCTGTCAGTGGTAAGAGAGAACCATGGGTGAAGCTTAAACAGAATGTCCTTCCACTCCCGCCCCAGTAGCACAACTATGGAAAATCCTACCCCCAGCAAATTTTGGAGATGAAGAAAGTAGAGGAAAATATTTCTGAAAATTTGACACAGTTTTAAGAGTAAGAAGAAAATACCTCTAGAAATCTAAACATCACAGACAGGATATTTTTGGTATGAAGACGAAGGTGTTCATTCGTTGGTATTCTGTGAATTATTTCAAGTACGAGCTTCCGGAGTTGCTGTAAAAAATTTAAAATAAAAAAAAATAAAGATATGACAGAACTTTTTCAAAAGCCCACAAAACCAAACAATTGGTTGCAGCATCTTTTTCAGCTTAATAATTTTGCATGTTTAAACAGAAAGTCATTCTATTTCATGTAGACATAGGCTTGTGTGCAAAAACATAATCCTTCCTACAACCCCACAAATGTGAAATTTAACAAATTTACAGCTGAAAAATCAGACTTCTTTTAAGGAATACAATTTAAGTATTTAACAACAAAGATTCAACTTCTGCCTTTCATTCCCAGCCGTCAGTAAAGTCAGTAATTTGTAACAAGGTGCAGTATTCCAGAAGGAAAGCCAATTCTGCTGTACCTAGTTTTCATCATTTTTCACAGAAGCCCAGATTTGCAAAGTTTATAAGTAACTTATTTAGAAACAGGACCTTTTCAATTTCACTCCAAAGGACAGATCTATTTTTAGCAAGTCTTAAATCAGTTTGTTAGGTTAATCAAGGGCTTCACTGCAAAAAGGCAGGAGATGCTCCACACAGTTTACCTGTGCTGGCTTCTCCTGCAGGAACTGAACTTCCCCATCCTGTAGAAAGGTGAGAAACCGAGGGATGATGTGCTCCAGGAACGTGGAATATTGAGGGGATGATGTCACATTCTAATTAAGAACAGAAAACGGGGAGATATAAAACAGACATTACAAGGATTATATTTTATTACAATCAAAGCCATTATTGAATATTTTCTGTGAATTCTGAATAGATTCAGTGACTAGGTATCTGCTGACACACTACAGAACCAAGTGAGTTCCAAGAGAAAATCAGCAAAACAAATACTGAACAAGTTCTTCCCTACTGAAGACAAAAGCAAAGAGAATCAACTAAACTTCCAGATTCTAAACAGACCACCAGACTAAGCACTTAAAACTCTTCTTTCAGTCAGATAAATTGTTTCAGAGATGGCAGGTCAGCTTAACCAGATTAAAAAACTCCACAAGAATGTTTTTTAGTTTTCTATAATTTCAAAACAGGCACATTAATAACTACATATTCAACTAAAGTACAGTTCCTGCTAACACAAGGTTGGGTTAACTTGCATTTCACATTTTCTCGGCTGCTCATCTAAAATGATGGTCCATCACTATGGCAAAAGATGCTACTGGAGACATCCTGATGTCAGATTCTGCATCTGACAACTCCTCTCACTTCCACACCAAACCAACAACTCAGAGCAATCAGAATGGCCTCTGCTTCACAAGGGCACAATACACATTCGAACTAAGTAAAAGAAAGCTTTAAATAAAGAAATTTCAAAGCATTCAAAAACTAGAAGAAAAATCTCTTACTTCACTTTTATTTAAATATTTATTTAATAAAGATAAGGCAATGAAAGCTCTCTAACTCCGAATGTAACTCTTCAACAACCTGGCTAACGCCTAAATACAAACCCAAAATCAATGACTTGTAACTGTATGAATCATAAGTGACAGGATATTACTATTAATCTTCTAACTGCATAACATCAGAAATTCAATTAATATCCATTAAGCACAAGAAAGGCTGCCACTGCAGAAAGTTGAGGGGTTTTTTGTTGGGGTTTTGTTGCCCAGGGTTTTCTTTTTACATACCTCAAAATTCTCACTGACTTCTTGCATCATTTTCAATTTGGTTTCATCAGCTGAAAATGGAAATTCAAGCAAAAAAAAAGAGTGAATGCAGAACTAAGCTCATAAAGGAAAACACCAGCTTCATTGATAAAAGAAGCAATCAGATCTTATCAGTTTAGCTATCACTGCCCAATTGTAAGACACACAGTTCTCTCAAACAACCACTCACAATTCACACACACACAGCACACTCACTTAGGCTCACGCAAGTGTTTCTCATCATTTTGCTTCTTCAAAAATCAAAACTCTATCAAATTTCAAAGTGAATCAACAAATTGCACTGTTTCATTTATCAACTGTCTGAACAAGACTGCAACACTTGTGAAACAAACCACTGAAGAACTGTAATTTTCAGTAAGAAAAAGGTCTCTTACGTGTATTGACATCTGTAAGAGCAGCCACAAACTGCAGGTATTTTTTCATCAGAGTGGTTTGGTCCACCACCGTAGGCCCTTGTGCTGAAACAAATGCCATCTTGGAAGAAGAAAGATCAGCTTTCAGTACATAAAATCAAGACCAACACACCTACAAAAGAACAAAGAAGTATTTGTTAGTTTATACGGCTGGTTAACAGCAGCTATCCCATCACCTACATCCATTCTTCTGAGAGGGCCACCTTTTCCAAAAACCACTGCTGTCACATTTACTTAGCCCCACAAATACACCACCAATCACGTACAGCACCCACTGTGACAGGGCTGCACTACCAGATAAAAGGGGTTATTGAACTCTTCGCACCCCAGCACAAACCTTCACGTGTTTTGCCTGGATTCCTCTGTCCCAGCAGCAGGCTCAGGGATGCTCTGCACACCTGTCATCCTGCATCCCACCCCAGCCGGACCCCACCGCACAGCCCCCCTGGGACGCTGCCCTGCGGGACTCGCCCCCAGCACGGCCAGCACTCGCCCAGTTGCCACAAGCCGCCTTCCTGGCTTGTAAAGAAACCGAACATCAAATCCACCCCGAGCGACCGGCGACCTCCCTCCCTCCTCTCCTCGGGGCTTTCCCGTCAGCTGTGCTGCCGGCCTGCAGGGCTGGGGTGCCCGCAGCCCCGGGACCCCGCGCCCCTCACCTTCCCGGCCGCAGCGCCGCTCGCCCGGGTCTGTCCCCGCCGCCAGGGCGCCGTCACGCCGAGCCCATTTCCGCCCTGCGAACACGGGCACCGTGAGCGGCCGCGCCGGCGCTTCCCCGTCCCGCAGCCCTCCCGGTGCCGTGCTCGGCCCCAGGCCTCCGCCG
>VZTX01016442.1:82354-96570 GCA_013400915.1 Pardalotus punctatus
CCGGGCTTGACAGAATGACAAGGGCTGGAAGCAGCTCCGGGCACGCTCCCACCCCCCAGACTTGATTCTCAGGCTCTGAGATCTTGGCGCCTGCAATGATCGCTGGGGCATCCCGGGTTCTGCTTTGCACTTCTAACCCAAAAGCTGCACTTCTGCTTCCTCCACTGACCCCGCACCGCGGGTCACAAGGCACCTGGGCAGCCGCTGCCCCTCGCTGTGGGACTCACAGGCTCCGTTCTCACAGAGGTTGGAGAAATCCCTGAACTGGATGGAATGTCTTGCTGTGCCGGTCATTCCCTGGGTGACCTTGGGTTAGCCGCTGAACCTCCAGCTGTTGGGCCGGAATGGCCCTGATTTGTAAAGCGCCGTGATAACCTCCAAGGAGAAGTGCTAGATAAGCATGAGGTAGCTTGGCTATTTTTTTCCCAAGTTCTCCTGAAACGAAATGGAGTGTAGCCTGAATCTTCAAGAGACATGAAACCTCCCTGTGCCAGATTTCATCAAATCACAGGAATTTCTCTTTTAACTCAAAAAACTGAACTCAGGGCCATTTGCTGTGCTGGAAAATGGGAACAGTGGAGTTCTTTCTCAGGCAGTAATGTTACAGTTTGTTTCTCACAGTCCTTCTGCCTCCAGAACTGCTCAGTGCTTGTGATGTGCAAAATAAAATGCAGGCACAAAGTAGAAGCTTTGCAGTCTCCTTCATCCTGTCCCAAGCTGATGGGTGCAGAAAAGCCAGCACAGGAGTTAGCTGGCCCCAGTGCTCCCTCCACATTAGAGGTCATGGATGAGTGAGAAATGCAACTTCTGAAGGTCAAAAATTCGGGTTCCTGTTAGCAGTCTGTTGGCTGCTGAAAGAGAGGAGAAGGAAAGGCACCAGCATCAGAACCCCCAGCTCTGCTGCTCTGCCCGGCACTGCCAGTGAGAGGAGAACCAGGCAGAGAGCACTGGTACAGGGAAGGGAACATGCTCCATGTTGAAGGAAAGCAACCAGATCCTGTTCCAGCTTTCCCAACTCACAGCTATTGTTGGGGTTTGCATTCCCTTCTGTTTTGGGGCTTGGGGGTTGGTTTTTTGTTTAACACATGCATAGTCTTTAATGCCGCTGCACTGCTATTTTGGGGAAAAATTTAATGTATCTTTTCCATAAATCTCAACCTTGCTCACACTCCGCCTATTGCAGTAGTTGCAAGATGTGAAGCAGTTTGAGTAAGCAGAGAAGATAACGGTGAGTCATTGAGAGCAGCAGAGCTGGTTCAGTATCGCACGTCCTGCGCCTCATGCCTTGCTGTGTCATAGAACCATGGTTTCAGTAGGAAGGGACCTTCAGCCCCCTGCTATGAGCAGAGACATCTTCAACTAGATCAGGTAGCTCAGAGCTCCATCCAACCTGACCTTGAATGTTTCACTGGGCAACCTGTGCCGGTGTTTCACCACCCTCACTGTGAAACATCGCCTCCCTCCACCTGCTGGCCACGCTGATTTTTATGCAGCCCAGGATATCATTGTCTTCCTTGGGTGCACATTGTTGGCTCATGTCCAGCTTTTCATCCACCAATACCCCCAAGTCCTTTTCTTTCCCTTCCTCCCCCCAGCCTGTACTGAAAAGCGGGGATTGCCCCAATCCAGGTGCAGCACCTTGCACTCAGCCTTGCACAACCCCATGAGCTTCCCACGGGCCCACTTTCTGAGCTTGTCCAGGTGCCTCTGGATGGCAACTGATCTGCTGCTAGAACATGGAACAACTTTCTTTTGCCTTGGGGTTTTTGGTCATTCCAAGGAAGTTTAAGGTGGACCGCAGCACAGAAAATGCTTTTACTGAGTTTTTTCATTAGGAAAGTCAGAGCAACTTGTCAACAGAGCTAGCAAAGGAATCAAATGAATAAAATCTCATCTGAGGTTGAAAGTTCATGTTTTTCAGGACCGAGGTTAGAGCTGACCTTACAGTATCTGGACATCTAGAGACCATGTTAGATCATTAGATCACTAGTGACAATGAACCTACAGCCAGCACCCAGCTCTGGCTGTAAAACCTCATCAAAGCTTCTGTGATGTTCTAGTCTGAAGATGTCTTCTACTATGAACATTTCTAGGACCCAGTCTGACACCTTGTTTACTGCTATTTATTTGAACTCATATACACATGCAGCAGTTTCTGATCCAGAATTTTAAACAGCAAAAAATTATGGTGGTAAAGCCCTTGCAGGGATGAGTGTCATTGTGTGTCAAGTAACTACAGCTGACTAGTTAAAATCTGCAAATAAATAAATGAGATTTAAAATTCAGTACAACAAGGTTTGGTTTACTTTTTTTCTCCTGATTTCCTCAGAATCGTTTGGTCTGGAAATAACCAACAATGGCCCCATCACAACAGGAGCTCAAGCTACTCTTCAGGCCAGTCTAAGTATGGAGAATGAAAATGTCACATCCAACTCGTATCACTTTAACTGGATTTATGCTCCTCTGATTCTGATAGAGAAATCCGAGCACCGGTTTAATTCCGTAATTAATGTGACTGGTGAATTTCCTGGGACTTTTCCTGTGTCTGTCTGGGTGACTCACAGAAACTGCTGGTTATGTCGGCCGGTTGCAAGAAACATCACCGTGCTTCAGATTACAGGTAAAATGGCTTTACAACCTGTGCCTCTCCAGGAACTCGGCATATATGCCCTTGCCAGCATCAGGATGAAGATTCAGACAGCAGAGTTTGATTTGCAGCCCTGTGGCTGACGATGAGTGTGGGTGGCACGGTACAAACTGTCAGCGCCACGCTCCAGTCTCTCTAGATCCAGGAGGAGAGCGTGATCCTGCCCGTGTTTTCCTGCCTCTGTCACTTAGAGAAACTGAGCTAGAAACCAGATGCTTCAGCAGCTGCAGTCCACACATCAGCATTGCTCAGTGATGTCCAGACTCCTGAAACAATGCTTCTTCCACTGCCTCCCAGTATTTCTAGAGCCGAAGTTAGGATGACTGTCAGCAGTGGCTGGCTGCTGCTTTTCTCTCTTGCATGACACAGCAAATTTTAAGGCATCAGCACAGCAGAGTGTTACGTTATTTTAAAGCTGTCTGAGTGAACTGAAATTGGATGTGAAATCATGGCTGCATTTCCAAATGTTGCAAAGTGTAATGTCATTTTACTGGGAATATTCATAACCATAAATATGCTTTTTAAAAATTTTTACAGATTAACCAGTGGTGTGCTATGGTTAACCTAATCTCTAGTACAGGGATTTACAGCTTCATTCCGACAGTGATTGTGATTATTACTTGTGCATCACCAAGAAAACAGTTAACCAGATTTAATGAATTGTTAATAGGTAAGAGTCTGTTGCTGGTAATCAATAGCCCATTAATTTTATAATGAGCTGATAAGTGTCTCATCATAATACCTCTTTATTTGTAGGTTAGAGAGGATTTTTTTAGATCAGACTTTGCCCCTCCTTGTAAACAAAGTCAAACACAGAACCTCTCATGGTCATACAAATTCCACCCTTTCTGCATTCACAATGTATAGCACATATGTTATTCATCATAGTCAAATCTTTATTTCTATAGAAATAGCTAAAACTAAGGGGGAAAAAAGCTACAATAAAACCTGCACAAAACAAGCAAAAAACACTGTCCCAAACATGAAGAATGTGTATACTGGTTTGACTCTGAATCTAGACGTTTAATGTTAATACCAGTTCTTTTTTAATCCACAGTAAAATTTTATATTTACCTCAATCAGTCCAGGATTATTTTTCTTACTACTATTAGATGCTCTATCATGGCCCATTGTATAACCCTGAATGAATATTTTAATTTCACTGCCTCATTAACATGTGACAACACTGAGTAATGGATATAAGATACAATCAACCACTTGGACTAGGATGCCGAATATTTACACAATACATCTCACAGAATGTTTTGATACAGCACACTGTGGAGCCATGCTGTCATTCTTCTGTCATACATGCTGTCATGCTTCTTCCCCCTTCTTATTCTGCAGAATTTATCACAGGGAACCTCACCGTTGCCCAGATAGAAGACAGCAGAATTACCACACATGGTTCTGGCTCCTCCACGGGCACCATGACCCGGATTTCTTTCTCTCTTCATGACCCAAGTCATTTCTTCAAGTCAGCATCATTTGTCTACAACTGGGATTTTGGAGATGGGTAGGTGTGGTTAATTTGTTTGCTTAAATGAGTATTCAAGATGGCTCTGATTCAGATGTTCATCTACAGAAAAATCACAATTAAATCAGTTAGCTAATAGTCTGCCTGCTATAAAAGTTGTTTTCATAATTTACTGGCTATTCCTATTCCATTTTGTGAATTCTTTGAGCATTATCTTTAGTTTCTTTAATTAAAAATGCACAGATTTACTCTGGATCTTACACTAATTGTAGTTCTATCGGTAATACCACAGACATAAATCCTCATCAATATGGACAGAAAGCAGAATTAGAACTGCAACCACTGGAGCCTTGTCTGTAAAGAAAATATATTAGAGCTTGTCCCTTTTTACAGCAGAAATATGCAAGCACTCGGTAAAAGGCAGCGATGATTGTGAGTATTTTCCTGTTGCACACAGCGTTTCCCAGATGACCAGGGAACCCTTTGTCTACTGCAACTGCTCGGCCATGGGCAATCGCACAGTGCGGCTGAAGGTCGTGGCTGAATGGGAGCAGATTGGAAGCGTCATACACGAAAGGGAAATTATGCAGAAAACGGGTGATTTTACCACGGCTCTGGAGCTCTCAGGTAATTCTGAAACGTTTGGGGTTCAATCCAGAACTAATTGAGTATGTACAGATACAATCTAGCTTCAACATGTAACACAATTTCAACAATGTTGCACGTGAATTGCCTGGTCAACATCATTCCGTGAAGTGTTTCCCTTGTAGAATCAACTTCATGCTCTGCTAGTCCAGAAAAAAATGAGTGGAAAGAGATAAAATCTTCAGTTTCTTTTGAATCTACAATTTTACTGTCTTTTTTTAAAGCCTCACATATAATTAAAACAATAAAATGTTTACCATAGCATATGGTGGGTTTGTTTGTTCAATTAACACCAGCTATCCCTAAACAATAAATTAGTTAAAACAAGAATTAGGAAAGTTTCATTGATTTGGTCAGCTTCAGAACTGAATAAGCACAGATGTAAAAATACAAAGAATTAAGTAGTTGATTATATATATATATATATANTCATTTCTTCTCAGATGCTGTTAAAAGTATTAATGTAGTGGGCTCCAGAGAGACTCACGTAATGGAAAACTTGAATTTATCTCTTCATATCAATGGCACGTAAGTAGCAAACACAACTTCTTTCCTCCCCAAAATTGTCTAAGTGTTTTTACCCAGAGTTTCCTTAAAATAGTTGGCTGCACCCTACAGAACAGTTTCTTAAAACAAAACAAAACAAAACAAAACAAAACAAAACAAAACAAAACAAAACAATCCAACCAAAAAAATCCTCAAGAAAAAAAAAAATTCTTTGAACAAAATTCTGTTGAATATTGCATTTTCCTGATTTGAAATACCACAAGCTCTAAGAGCCTGAAAGAGCCTGCATCCTTACGGAAAAGTAGAATCCTCGTATGTAAAGCAAAAATTTTTTTGAATTATTTTTGTAGAGAAAATGTTAAAAGAGCAGTAGCCAGAGAAATAGTGGGGGAAAAATACATCTGAAAACTTCTTTTTGAATTTTTCTCATTCACCAATTTCCCCACAATTAAATTGAAATACAGTCCAAGTTCCGTTGCACAGCAGCAAAGCTTGACTGGTATAGGGGATTAATAGGTTCGGGGAGAAATTCTGGCAAAACTAAGATTGCCACAAGACAAATAAGATATAGAAGCTCCCTGCAGTGAGGAGCAGAGGAAAACAGAGCGCTGTGAGCAGCTCAATCCCAGCACAAACTCCCTCAAGTTGCAGCATTAGAACACACGGGAGCTCCGAAGCCAGCAGCGCCCAAACACAGCAGCATTTGCCAAGGACATGAACAGTCCTGACAGACAAAGCAGCAGAGTTTGCATCCAGAAAGTGAATGGCAGGAGAGGGAACTGGAGGTGGCACAACAGCAAATGTGACCAGCCAGAAGCTGTGACAGGCGAGCCCCAGGTCACTGAGAGTGGCCTTGGCAACCTCGCAGCCACAGGACAGTGACAGAGCCAAGAGCAGTTTCAGAGACTCAACAACAAAGGCTGCAGAGATGGGTTATCAAAAACAAAGCTAGAAAATGAGCAAACACATAAACATGGCTTTCTTTAGTAGGTGGTGTTGTAAAAAGGTAAGAAAACAAATACTAATAAAATGGGGTAAAGAAAAGCTCTGTCTGTTGTCAGAATCAAAGCCCACAGTACATAAGGCACAGAACAGAGGTCTGGAAATGTAAATAAAAGGCATCAATTAGACATGGTGAAGTGGGTTGTGCTAAATTGCTTGATAGAAAATAACCTTTTTGTATTGTAGGGGAATGTTGTGACCCTTGCAATTTACCTGTCTTTTCCAGCTAATAGTCCATTTTACAGAGCCCATCTTACATCCTTTCCAGTTTCAGTTGTAGGGTTTTTTAATTAGAAAAGTCTTGGGTGTGCTTCAGTGGCACAGACAGTGATTTCTGTGTGAGGAGGACAAAGAAAAAACAACCTTCCCTTGGAAGTGCAGGAAAAAAAGATCCTTTTATCTTTATCGAAGAAGGACTATGGAGTTTTCTACACACAGTGACCTGCTGATGACCCACACAGGTATTCAGCTCTCAGCTGAAAGACTTGCCTTTATAGAAACATCACAAAGAACCTTTTCATTTGGCAAATGCTATAAACCAAACAATCGTGCCGTTAATTACTTCTCTATTATTTTTTAAATTATTTTATAATTATTTATTATTTAGATTAACTTCATTAGTTTCAAAATTATTCTGTTATTTTAACCGAGCTCTTCGCCGAAATTTTTACCTTGCTTTGACCTTTTTTTTTTTATTTTCCCTTTTTGCTCTCCTCATTTTAGCCCACCGCTGTCACTATGCTGGCTCATAAAATCCGAATGCGTCCCACTCGAAGGTGACAAATGCCATCTGGTGGAGATCAGCGGCTCCTGCTACAACCTGAGCCACACCTTCAGGGATGCAGGACAGTACTGCCTGAGCATCCGCGTGGAGAACGGCGTGACCATGCTGCAGACCTACCACGGCATCAGCGTGCGGCCGGCAGGTGAGGAGCTTCCAACGGGATGGACCAGCCTGCGGATGGGGTTTCAGGATGCTGGTGGAGATCCCTAAAAGGGGAGGAATAAAAAGAGAAATGTGAATTTATAACTGATTCGCCCCAAGCAGGCCCAGAGACACTTCAGAGACAAAGTCAAAGCAGTGGGGATTTGCTTTATTCGGNTGGCAGTCTTCATCACAGTGCACTTTTCACCTTTCTCTCTGGGGCATGTGTGGTACCTGGTGGGGATGATTCAGCAGTTTCTGTGCTGCCTTCAAAGAGATTCTTGTCCCTCTTTTTCTCAACAAGATTAAGGAAATCCTGTTTTTCTAGGGTTTTTTTTTTTAGAATTCACATATTCTGTGTCTCAATAGTTAACTTGAGTCACCTGTTGACCAACTCTTCCTCATAACGTGCCTGCTCTAATTGCTCTGAGCTTCTCGCGTCCTGCTGAACCCTCAGTCCCAAGAGTGTCTTGAAGCTACTAAGTATCCTGGGAAGGTTGTGTTATTTAAATTACATATTTTTCAGTTTAAACAGCCCAGCTTTTGCAGTTAGACAGGATAACTAGGAAAACATACGTATCTGAAATACTACCTTAATTAAGCAGTCTCAATTCTTTTTGCTTAGTTTTGTTAGGGATTTTTGAGGGTATGTTTTTCTAGGCCTCCATTTCATTCCAGGTCTCTGTCCCTCCTTCCCATGGCCCCTGCTGACTGACCACCCATGGTCACATGTGCCCCTCTTGGGTCCATAAAACATCTGGGAGAAACACCAGGGTGCAAACACCCTGGGGAATCAGGGACTAACGTAAGAAACTGGGGGTGGGTTTGGCTCTTCAAGAGAAAAGCAGGTGTAAAGAAAAAGACCCTCACAACTTCCTCTCCTGAGATTTCAGAGAAACCTGGAGTGATCTAGGCTGAAAAGTTTATTCTCTTTTACATACACCACCTTTTTCCTAAAAAGACTCCTAAAACTTCTTCAGTTTCCTTCTCACTGTTGCCTCTTTCTGGGGCACTGTGTCACTCCAGGAATGCGTCCTTGTACTTTTTCCTAGGAATCCACCCAGCTTTCTTTGTCCTGCTCTGCACTGCTGTGGTTTCAGTGATGTTCTTACTGGTGCTCTACACGACCTTTCGAAGTAACACACAACAAAAAGATCTCGTGGAGGTATTCAGTTACTCTTACTTCGGGCTGGGATAATAATTAGGTGTCTTTCAGCCATGAAAGGTACCTGATATGAAAGGTTCTTTAATCCCCAGACCAACAGAGCAGGAGGGAGCATATCCCTGGTTTGTGTGATCTGTTCCACCAAAAAATCCAAGCAGTTTAGGCAAACAAAGCAACAGGCAAGTTTCTGGCTTGCTGCAGAGAAGTCTAATTTCAAATGCCAGGATTATAAGGGGCAGTTTGTTAATATTCCCAAGCAGATGCTTGCATTGAAGTATCCCTTCCAGAGGATCCACCTCAGAGTAGTGACATTAAAGAACGCAAGGGGATAGTGCAGGAAGATACAGCATAATAAAAAAGGAGGGGTATGTAACCTAAAGCAGCCCTAAATTGCTACCTACCCCTTATCTGTGACCTTCATCTCCCCAGCTCCCTTCCAGCTCTAATACACCTTTCACTTGCCACAAAATGTATTTGCAATAAGCACGAGTTCCTAAATCAAAAGTAGCTTTCCTGGTACTTTGGAAAGTCCCCAATACCCTTTACACTGTGCCACAGTATAAATGCTGTACCTCCAGAGACACTGCCCATAAGCCATGTGCACAGCAGCTATAAATCAGAAGTCTGTTTGAAGTCAGTGACTGAAAATGGTTGAGGACCAAGTGCCATTTGTAGCCCAATGGGTTCTTGCTGGACTGGAGCCAGCGGGAACTGAACTAAAAATGATCTTTTTGATGTTCCTTTTCCAGGTAGCTGACTTTGACTTTTCTCCACTGTCTGATGAACACCGGTCTAATCATCCCAAGTCAGGCTGTGGCCCAGTATGTTGCAGATCATGTTTTCTTCTACCATCAAAAGAAGCTGCCTGGGAGAGTCACGAACTTCTACACTCACTTTACAAGCCAGTCAAAATGTACACCCTGTGAAGAACACAATTGCACTTTGGTTGCACTAACTGTCTGACTTTCTCACTTTGGATAAGTTAAAAGCCCAGGGCTGAGTGACTGGTTTGGTTTTGCCAATGCAATGGGGTTCACAACTTTAAATCCAGCACTTGAGTGCTTCATTCTCTGAACTAAAAAAGAACAAGAAACACAGTAAAAGTAGTTTCGTATTTTTAACCTACACGGGTGTGTACATGTACAGCTGCAAATGCAGCATTTTATTCTTATGAAAGTTTGTTTTATGTGCAGGTTTGCTGAATTCACTACCTCTTGTAATTTCTCAGTTCCTTCTGCTGTCTGTTTCAAAGAAAAAAATGCCTAAGACAAACATACCTCCTTTCCTGTGTACAACAATAATACTGGAAATGGAAGTCACCCAAAATGCTGTTGAATGTGTGTTTCTTCTGTCAAGGAACTGATGTATCCAGGTTGAAAATGGCTGAGATGTTTCCAATGAACCAGGCTACCTAATTATGCTGTCCTTTTTCCTGTATTAAAAGACGCCTTTTTAAGCTAATGACTTCTGTCAGTTTGCAGTGGTGGTGACCTGCTCACAGAGTATTTCACTGCTAGCAGTATTTTGGTCCTGCAGAAAACTCCACCTGTGCACCACTTTCTGAAACAGAACACCATTTTAATCTGTATAAGTAGCCTTTTTTTTTTTTCCAGGATATTCATTCTTGTTTTTTTCCTCCTATTTCTCCCCAACTAGTCATCAAAAGCTCCTCTTCCGAAAAATGCAGCAACCAGTAGCTCAAAGCTGCCCAGCAAAACATATTCAATTCAAATTCCTAATCAATGTTCATGGCTGTATAAGCTTCATGCCTGTTGTAAACTATCATCTACGATCATCTTCCTGCTCAGCCAGGCTTTGCCTGCTGGCATTTCAGAGTACCCAGGAGGTTTTTAAACAAAAGTGCTTTTGTGTCCACTTCTTTTTTAAAACGTGACACACCTTCCCCACCTCTGATTTAAAGCCTATGGGTATTGTGGGCTTGGGACTTTTCACAATTTCTCAACTGATAGGGACATAATTGTCTGAATGTGAGGGGATTTTCCGTGAGGTTTTTGGGGTACTCATCTCCCATGTTCAAGTTCTGAGCTTCCTCAGAGAAGCCCAGAGCCTCAGTTCTTCTGGGAAAGAAATTACATGACCCTTAATTAACTTGATACATTTTAAATAGAATAGGATCATCTAAGATAACAAATCCTATAAACCCAAGTTTTTGTCCAAAAGTACCTTCCAAAGCAGAATTTCTTTAGGCTTTTCTTGCTTTGAGAAACTGTATTTCTAAGCAAGCTCGTTGATAGGAGTGGTGTCCTTTGTATTCTTTCTCAGTTCTCTGGTATCAAACTCTTATCTTCAGCCATATTCAGTTACTGTTAAGAATGCACCTCTCTTTAGCAAAGCAGCTACTGTGCCTGAGAGCTCCAGTTTTGTTGTTTATTCCTGAGATTCCAGCCCTCTGAGCCGCTGCCAAAGGCAGGGACTTGTTCTGGGATGTCATTGTGGTTTGTAAATGGCTACATGGTCCTTGGGCCTTGGAAAGAAGAGATTTCTGATATGCAAAATGCAGCTCAGAGTGACAGTCCTGAGACAGACTGCACAGGGCTTTCTGCAGCCAGAATTTAGTTTGGGCCTCTTTTATTACATTTGTGAAAGATGCGGCCCTTGCTGCTGTAATACACTTAAAGCCACGCCCTTAACATGCTAATGAATGTGTGAAAAGCCCTTTCTTCTCCACATTGTACTAGCAGAGACAATACCTGTGAGAGCAGACTCAGTTACAGACACACAAAACTGGGATGTTCGGGTTTCAAACAGATCGTGTCAAAGGAGTAAGACCTGCCCAGCCCCTTTCCCATTCACAGCCCGGTGATCCAAAGGGAATCGTGGGGAGTTAGGCTGTAAACTTTGCTGCTTTGGGATTTTGCCTTTGGGGTCTCCTCATATGTCCAAGCCAATAAACAACTGATCATGCCAGACCTGGCAGAGTAAGTATCAACCCCCAGCCAAAAAAAGTGGGACATGGAGTTAGAGTTATGAAAGACAGGCCTACGAAAATCCCCAATTTCTTATTGAGAAAAACAGAGCAGATGTCCTTCAGAAGAATATTGGCTCTTACTCTCTGCCTAGAATGAACAAAGGATGGCGAAAGAGTCAAATGATTCAGGAGGGTAGAAAAGATAAAGTGCTGCAGAGTCAACACTGTCAAATACTGGAGACACTACTCCAAGAACAGAAAAGAATAGAGGTTAGAGAAAAAGACATCTTTGGCAAAAAAATAAGCAGTGGAGAATGTACACTTAAAAGGGTATGTCAAGAAGCAAATTAACCGAGAAAATCCAAACAGCCTTAGCAAATTGAGATATAAGTATGAGAAATATTCACACGAAAATGTTCTTGAATCCAGTATGAAACTGCTTCCTGCACAAAAGACTGATCTGTGGGTTTGATGAATGCATCTGAAATTGAAGACAAAAGGTAATTGAGCAGTTCAGGATACAGCAATGAGATCAGTGAGACGTAGCTAGGATTAGTAGGAGGATTCATTTTGTTAACCTTAGAAATCAATGACCTGAAAAAAGGAATGTTCAGCAAAACGATCAAACTCACTGATTCAAAACAAGAGTCCAGTGAGTGCAAAGCCACAGAGCCATTAAATCCAGGTGATAAGCAAGAATGTGGGCAGATAAAAAGAGTATGCAATGAGAATTGCTTACAAGGAAATGCGTCTGAGCACAAAAAGATTCTGGAAATGCGTAGTAAAAAAACATACAGCAAAGCAAAAGGACTTCTGTTACTCTGTAATTTGTCATATAAACAATGGTTCTGGTTTGTGCAGTAGTTGTGGGGACAAATCCGCCTTTTATCTTCAAGCAGAGCATAAGGCTCTGTGGCTGAATGGGTCAAGGCTGAATTCTGTCTTTCACCTCTGGAATGGAGATTACACAGCCCAAGCTGTGACAACAATTGGAAGACAGGAGGTCTCTATTGCGTTTGCTGGGTGCTGTAGGAATGGAAGGCAGTTCAGCAAAAGGAAGGTGAAGAACTTCAGATTTAAATGCTCAGCTTTATTATTAGATAATCAGCCAACACTTCACCTTGATTTTTGTGCCAGTTTCCATGGAAACCGAAACGCCATCCTGCAGCTGTCATAAAATTGTTCAGATCATGCAGATCTCAGCTCTGACAGCACATCGTGCACTACAAATGTGGATTTTTAAATTGCAGCCACTAAAGTGGGGAACACAGACATTCCAGAAACTTCTTTCAGAGCTGGGTATTCTCATCACCAGCATGTGTAATTCCTACAGCAGCGAGCACAAAGAAAGCAGTCACAGCAGATCATAGAATCAAAAAATCAAAGAATGGCCTGGGTTGGAAGGGACCTTAAAGATCTTTTCATTCCATCCCTCTTGCCATGGTTGCTCTAGACCAGGTTGCTCCAAGTCCCATCCAACCTGATCATGAGCATTCCAGGGATGGAGCATCCACAACTTTTCTGGGCAACACATGCAGGGCCTCACCACCCTCACAGCAAATGAATTTTTTCTGGAATCTAAATTAAACTCCTCTCTGTCAGTTTGAAGCCATTCCACTTTGTCCTGTCACTACATGTTCTTGTAAAAAGCCTCTCTGCACCTTTCTTGTCAGCTTCCTTCAGGTGAGGGAATCAGGTCACTCCAAAACCTTCCCTTTTCCAGGCTGAACAGCCCCAGTTCTCTCAGCCTTTCCTCACAGCAGAGCTGCTCCGTTCCTCTGGACTCATCCAGCAGCTCCAGCTCCTCCCTGTGCCGGGGCAGCTCTGCAGGTGGGGTCTCACCTGAGTGGGGCAGGATCCCCTCCCTGACCTGCTGTTTTATAAAATGCTGTAGCTGTCCAACTGTCACAGCCACCGGAGCAAATCATACCAGAGCACTAGGGAAAGACTACCCCAGCCAAACAATGTTCTAATTTAATGTAATGCGTTTACTCACAGCAGTCTTGGGGGCAGGGAAGTGATATTTTCACCATTCACAGGAGGCAGAAGGGAACCCTGTAGAGATACGGAGTTTGCTTCTACAGGTAGCTGCAAATACCAGCATAAAATTCCAGATTAAAAAGATTATGACCATCTACCAAATCCTTGTCATTCTGTTGGAAATGAAATAACTTTTCTAATTGTTTTAATTAGTGGTTTTAATTAATTTTAATTAATTGGTTTTATTTAATCATAAGGAGTGTATTAATTATAAGCAATGTGTTAGTATTAAATCACTTTTAGCCAGCATTTAGCAAAATTTATCATGAGCAGGCATCGTGGGAATATATCTAGGGAAAATTACAGAAATTTTAAGTTTTGCTAAGCTAACTTTGATATGCTTCAATGAGCAAAGCCTGGGGGAGAGTGGTGTATTGTTGAAATTGGGTACAAGAAGTGCAGAATTTAGGGACTACATTAGGGACTACAAAGCCAGAAAACTTCTGGTTAATGAAAGAATTGTGTAATTAGAAGAAGATAGCAAAGACTCAGTATATGCGTGTTGGAAAGTCCCTGCCAGAGGAAACAAGACACTAAAAAGATGGACTAATTACCAGGAACAGTGAGAAATCCATAACCAAGAGAGGACAGAATACTAATAATGAAAGAATTGTGTAATTTATTATCAGTGAACATTAATTTATTTGCTTGCTAAAAATACATAGACGGGTGAAGAAGTTTTGTATCAGCATCCCTGTGGAGGCTGGAAAATTTTGTCAGCCGCACACACACCTCTTGAGCAAGAATGAAGCAACACCTTCCTCTCTAGCACTAAAAAGGTGGTGTTGGAGGGTCTCTAGCTCGGAGGGTTTAAAAAAATCGGTGTTAAAGGTTTATCCCTCCGGAGGCTTTAAAAAATTGGTGTTGGAGGTTCCTATC
>VZTX01016464.1:0-69160 GCA_013400915.1 Pardalotus punctatus
ATGAGCTTGCGAAGCCACTCTCCGTCATTTGCCATCCGTCCTGGCTCAGCAGGGAGGTCCCAGTCTGGAAGCTGACCGATGTGATGCACCTCCACAAGAAAGGCTGGAAGGAGGATCTGGGAAACTCCAGGCCTGTCAGCCTGACCTCGGTGCCTGGCAATACTATGGAGCAGATCATCTTGAGTGCCATCACACGGCACCTACAGGATGGTTGGGATCAGACCCAGCCAGCATGGGTTAAGGAGGGGCAGGTCGTGCTTGACCAATCTGATCTCCTTTTATGACCAGATGACCTGCCTGGTGGGTGTGGGAAAAGCTGTGGATGTTGTCCACCTGGGCTTCAGCAAAGGCTTTGACACTGTCTCCCACAACAGAGAGTGGTGGTGAATGCTGCTGCATCCAGTTGGCAGCGAGTCACAAGTGGTGTCCCCCAGGGATCAGTGCTGGGGCCAGCCCTGTTTAATATCTTCATTGATGATCTGGATGAGGGGATGGAGTCCTCCATCAGTAAATTTGCAGATGACACCAAGCTGGGAGCATTTGTTGATCTGCTGGAGGATAAGGAGGGCTCTGGAAGGGACCTGGACAGGCTGGAGAGATGGGCCAAGTCCAACAACATGAAATTTAACAAGTCCAGGTGCCCAGTACTGCACTTGTGCCACAACAACCTACCGTCCCTGCATATGTTTAAAAAAAGACTGGATGGGGCACACAGTGCCATGGTTTAGTTAATGCGGTGGTGCTAGGTCATAAATTGGACTTGATGATCTCAAAGGTCTTTTACAGCCTGGTTCATTTGGTGTGATTCTGTGTAGCATTCACTCCTTCAGAAATAGTTGGAACCGAGGCGAATGGTCTGTGCTTTTATGACACAGATTTCAGCTCGGAGGGCTTTGAGTGCTCCAACTGCAACTTACACTGTGGGCACTAGAGCGAGCTCGTGCTACGGTAAAACTGCCCCAAGTGCCCACATTCACAGTACCACAGCGAAACTGCTGGAAAGTACTGAAAAAAAAAAACAAAACAACATTTCTGGAGGCAGGCAAGGGAGAATGCATCAGATAAATAGCCTACAACAAATCACAAATTTTAAGTGTGGGAAATATTGCTGAATATGCACGGAGAGAACGAACCCATTGCAGTGGAGGTATGTTACACTGTGACAGCACAAAATACTCACACAACTAACTAAACTACCGAAATTTGTCTGTTTCATTTGAGTGCAGCTCAATAGAAGAGCTGATTTCCCAGCAGTGAGAGGCTCGGTGCAACTGGGTGTGTTTTTGCAGAGAGAACATCGCTGATTGTGGTTTGGCTGTCCTGTGCTTGACAGCAGGAGGAAGCTCCTTCCTGGGGGGGAGGAGGGCAGAGCGGTGAGTCAGACTGCTCTTGCTCTTTCTGAGGAAGTAACAGATTGAGCCCTTCACATCTGTGAGCTTTGGTTCGGTCTCAACACTCAATATTTTGTTTATCGTTGCTACAGTGTGGGATTGGACTCCCACCTGGGAAAAAAAAGGGAAGTGTCCAGGATACTGAGAGAGCAGCATCTAGTAAAGACTGGAAATACCCACAAAGACTGAGTGGTCATCCTTTCAGAACCAATTTTATTTGCATTATCCCCTATGTCATCGTATCAATCTAGAGCAGTGCAGATTGGTAGGCGCTTCTATAAACAAGTCCTACGAGAACCTGATTCATTTTCAGTGCTGATTCTGTCCAGCACCAGATTTTACGTGATCTTGAACAAGCCATTTCAGGTCTAGCCTTTCACATTCCAGAGTCTTCCATCTCCTGTTTTTTTATAGATGATGGGCTATTAAAGGACAAGACTAACTCTTGAATTTTCCTAGAAGTTAGTGGTTAGTGGCCCAAATAAAATCAGTCCCTGAGGTACTTCAATAGCAGAATTCGTTCTTTAGACACTGAATAAACAGGCCTTGTTAACAAGTCAAGAACTTCTATAGCTTCCTTATTTTTGTGCATAGACTGGAATTAAAATCAAGAGAGAATTCACACTTCAAAACAATAAATAAAACTAAGAGTTTCCTAAACAGATTGGGTTTTTTTTCCTGTAAAACACAGAAGAAAGTGCACTGGAGAGACAGTATGTCACTTCTATATTTTATGTTTTTAAAGCGAAACTTGTCTGTATTAAAACATCCAAAATACAAAGAACCACTCAGGATGGAAAGATGTTTGATGGGTTTCATTAGCAGTCAGAAGAGCTTTGTTCCAGAAGTCACACAGCTATCAGAAAATATCTGCATCAGTCTGAAACAAGGTATGACAGTACTGCTGCTAGCCAAAGTGAGGTGACAGTGGAAACACGGAATCAAATGGAAACATGAAGAGAGTAGGTGTCATAGTGATTTTTCAGTGATTGAGCCAGAGTGTGAGAGTAATAGCAGGATATCCACATTCCAAACTCAGCCAGACAGGGTT
Organism: Pardalotus punctatus; assembly: GCA_013400915.1. NCBI lineage: Eukaryota > Metazoa > Chordata > Aves > Passeriformes > Pardalotidae > Pardalotus > Pardalotus punctatus. Next base: position 2,443 of record VZTX01016464.1, read on the forward strand.
GAAAATGGTTGCAACTGATAGCAAAATAAACGAGTTCAAAAAGGAGGATCAAATTTGCTTTGTTTTGTCTCTTAGTGAGCAGTGTGAACTAACATATATTAACATTTATACCGGCATATCAGTCATTTTTCACCAGGAAATATTTGCCAAAAACCCCACACAGTACCATGTAATACTGAACGTGATAATGTTTCTTTCCTGTTATGCTTCAATGCCTAGAGCATGTAAGTTCTTTTTATTAACAGAGAATTTTCATGTTGTGCACTGAAACAAATTTGGTGTGTGTTCTAACGTCATTCTTCTGATTAATAGGTTAGGTAATTGGGTTGGGCTTTTTTTCTTTAAGTCTTTTATAAACTTTTCATATTGCATGTGTTATAGGTACTGTAGGGGTCTTAATCCCATTGGAAGTGGTTTATACTGTCTGCTACTGGCGGTGGGGAGCACCTTAGAAAATTTTATTCAGGGGGAATAAAAAAATTGCCTGACTTGCTTTTACTCTGTATTTTTTAATATTGCTGAAAGATCTTTTTGGATAATAAAGCTCATTTTCAAGTACTTTATTTGCTTTCTAAATGGTTTTGCTCATGGAAATTTGCAAAGGCCTATCCACTGTGAACAAAAACTTGGCTGCAAACATAGGTGAAGGGGGAGAAGTTTCTTACCATGACCAGGAGCTAGATATTGAATCCATGTTAAAAACTGTAGTGCCTTTTACTGAACACTGCAAAAGCATGGCCTCCAACTGATGGTGCCTCGCCATAGCCTTAGTACTCTGAAAGTCTGTGGGGTTTTGAAGACAGAAGTTTTTTGCCATGACCAAAGATGCCTTACTTGCAGACAGGTCATCCTCCCCCTTTCCCCCCTCTCTCTCTCTCTGCAGCCATTCTCTGGCTACCAGTGCAGAGAGGTCATGGAACTGGTCATTGAGGGCTCTCACCACTGAATGGTCACATGTGTTTATCTCACAGAAACCAGCTGTATGGCCCAGCTCACCATAGCAGTTACTCTCTCAGTGAAAGTGTTTCAACAAAACCACTTAGAAACCCCCACTGAGGAATTCTTCATGGCCTGAATATAATATTTCTATTGATTCATTTCATCTGCAGCAACAGCGTATAGTAATATTTCCATTCCAGTTTGCATTCTCTTATCTTCTTTTATTTTTCTGTGAGCCTACAGCATCTACCAAGTGGATTTTTCTTACCATTGAATCCATTGTTTGTCACCCTCAGAAAAGCAGCTTTCCTGATGAGATGCTGAGGAGCAGCCTACTGCGTAGTTAACAGTGCACACATTCTTATGCACCAACTGCAAATGTAAATGCAAACATTTTTATAGCTGTTGTCAACAACCCACATCACAGGAGGTCTCATATCCCTGTTTTGGCAAGAAACATTAATTTTGGCATTTGTTGCACATACCACTCAATTAAGTGGAAAAATCATGCAGAGGGCACAAGCAGAGCGCTATGGAAGCTCTCCATTTGATTCCATCAGAGACTTAGGATTTAAGGGAGACCGAAGCCGTGGGTCAGTCAGGGCTTGGTGGACTGCTGAGCAGGTATGAAGTAACACAGTAGTAGAAAAAACTTTTAAAGCAGAAACTAGTTGCTTGTGCACATCTACAGCTTTGAAAATGCATCCTGTGGTGAGATGTTAGGGAGCTGCCAGCAAAAAGTTATGGTGTTATTCCCATAGCACAACCACTTTATTTCATCCCAAATGATTCTTCATGAAAAATCCATTAAGTTGCTCCCCTTGAAGGAAAAAAAAAAAAAAAAGAAAAAGAAAAAAAGAAAATAAAACCCCACATGGACTGAAAATGAAAACTAAAACAAGAGGTAAAAAGACTGGCAAATAACCGTGCCACATTCTGTGGAAATCAGATGCATATTTGCACTACTACCAAGTTGCAAGTAAACAGATTCTGCAGATGAGCTGAATTTTTAATGAAATGCCTCCTGAGAAAACTGTTTTGGTGCAGTTGCTTCCTGAATTAACAGCCATATTGAGATTTAGAGCAGCTAAAAATTCCAAGAGGTTCTGCTCATAGAATAAATCCAGGCAGCTCCTTTAATGAACACAAAGTGTGCACAAAAGATAAGTTACTTTTAAACTGTGCCTTCTGAAATGGCCTCTTCTCTCAAGCTGCCACCAAGGGCATTTTACAGTTCTTAATCCCAATTTTACAGTTGTTTTTCTCTGTGCACAATATACATTCATTTCCCTCAGATAGAAGGCAGAGTTCCAATTGTCTCTCAGAAATACCCACTCTGCGAGCTTCCATCAAAACCATCCCAAGAATGCAAAGGAAAGCAAAACACCACAGGTTTAGATTGTCTATATTCTGTGGTGAGAATTCCTCCTGAACCTAAATAAAGAAAAATTTTCGTAATGAATACATGAAGTATGGAATAGCCTTCTATCTAGAAGCAAGATGGAAAAGTCTACTAACTTAAAACATAAACACCTTTTCCTGTAGTTTGCTTGTATTCCCCTCCAGCTCTTGTTCTCCTAATCAAAAATTAGGTGGGAAGTCAGAATACCCCAGCCAAGGTTCTTCCAGCTCCAAACAGTAGCAAAAACTAGTTTTCTTTGATACAGTTTTATAAAGGGCCTCCTTCCCTGTTTCTGTATTTTGTAGAATGACCCTCTCAGTTCTAGCTTTGGGGTAAACTGTAGATTGCAGTGCCATAGGATACTGGAACTGTAGGAATCAATGTATTATCTTACTTAGCCAAAGTTAAATGCCTGTGCTTACAGTAGGCAGTAGTCCTTATCACAGTGTGGATGGCAAAGCAAACTTAATGAGATCTTTGTCTGATCACAGCCCTTCCTCCCAGAAAAGTGCTGAGCTTTTCTTTCCACTTTTCTCTAATAATTAGTTTTTCATATGATGGCACAGCAAATGTGCCTTTGGGAGTGTCCATACCACTGAAATCAAGTTAGGCAGCCTGTAACTGAGACAGCTTTTTAGTTGGGCAAAGAGACTCACTTTAGTTCCAAGGATGAGATAATTTTTCAGTTGCTGAATTATCAAGATCCTTGAGATAACAGAACCAGCTCTCTTGAAAGTAATAGCTGATCTCATGTCATGTCCCTGGACCAATGCACTTTTTTCCCCCTCTGGCTCAAAGCCTCATGGGGTAATAGACCAGATGGCCTCAGTCTCTTTTATTTGTGCAATCTCTTTGTAGGCCTAGCAGATCATACACAGTCATAGGTCACGACTCTCCACAAAAATAAAACTGAAGCCCTAACGAACAAAGCAAAAAACCACAGTATCTCCATTCCAGTCCGTGAAGTAGGCTGAAAGCATCAGCCCCGTGCTTCTGGAATGGGGAATGGCTGTCCTTTCATGTCACAGAAACCCTTAATTAACAGCCGGCTATCAACAGCCAGGAGACTTTCTTCTCAGAACCCTAGCCAAGCCCAGCTACTGAAATAGATTCCCCAAATAAAAGCATAAATGCTGCTCAAGAAAGCCAAGTAGGTTTTCAACACTATTTGGTAATGCAGCATAACTAGAGCATTTGTACTCCCACACAAGAGAACAATGGCTGGGGTATGTGGGCCCTACTTGAACTGATTTATTTAATCTACACCACCATACTCTCTGCATCCCTGTATTAGGAACCCTCATACAACTTAAATGGAACAACATTCTTCATCCACTGTTAGCTCGGCCAGAACAATCAACAATAAATGAATTCTGAAAAAAGGTACTTCAAAATGTCCCACAAATGTCTTGCAAATGAAGAGCTTTAGGGTGCCGCATTTAAGGTCTCTGAAACAGTGCTGGCAGAAACTGGGGATTAAGTGTGTGAAAAGCCAACAATTTTTATTTTAGAATGACCTGAATTTATTAAAACCTTCAGAATGATTTCCACTAAGAAGTTTCCTTATAGGACACAGCACCTACTGACTAATGAAAAAACCCCAAGGTACCTAGGAAGCAAAAGGCCAGCTGCTATTTTGTTTCATCTCATAGTTATGTGCACAGTAACAGCACATTTTAAACCCAAACATTTAATACCAACTGAAATAGGAATTAATTTGTCATTAAGCCAATGGAAAGTACAATTTTAAAATTGAGTGTTAAGATTTTTAGAGTAGGCAATGGAAGGCCTTACATGTAAAAGTAATTTCAATCTAAATCACAGTAACTGTAGGAAGCTTCAGCTTTGTCCTCCACCTACCATACCGAGACTTTCCCACAGGGGAGAACAACAAATAGCAAATAAGTTTTGATTGCTTGGGAAAGCTGGGCAAGCAAAGTTCCTTCTTAATTACATTATTCTTAATCATTGTAGTCTACTTCTTTTTTTGATACTGTGTAATTAATGTACATCCCAAAGTTATAAGACGCCTCTTTTCTATTTGCCCCATAATAGAAAGAAATGCTGTGAGGGGATGTTTCTCCAGAAACTGGTATTGTGCTAGCAAGTAGAAATTTACAGATGGTTAGAAGATATACATCAGCACCTGTATTTTCCAAGCTCACAAGAAAAAATGGGTATTGATGCAGGGATGTCTTGCCCATAAATCTCAACTTTAAAATCAGAAAACAGAACTCTAAATAATAAAACTGAGAACTAAGAAGAGAGGTCACTTCAGCAATTTGTAGTTTAAACATTAAGAATTCTTGATTTGTTCCATAGACTGAGCACTATTGTAAAAGCTCTTTGACATAGCCTGTATGGAGATATTATTCCCTTATTTTCATAAACATAAAAGAAATCATATATTAACTGAAAATATTTAATACTATATATGAATTACAAGGCTGCAATATAATATTGGCTGCAGTATGCAAAATTCAGTATGAAAATATTAGAAAATTAGAATGGATAATTATTTCAAAACTTCCTTCAAATGCAAGTTGTCTTGAAATAACTATATTACTAACTCTAAAGTTTCTGAGTAATAGTCACAATGTGGTTTTCCACAGCAATTTGGTTTTAAGATAAATAGGAAACTGTCCCCTCCCAAAAGAAGTTTCATTTATGTGAAAAACATAGAATTAAGATACTGCAGAACATTTCTGGACAACTATGATCTCTTTTCAGTTGTTTTATCCAGAGAACAGATACTTGCCACTTAACCATGAATGTCGGGTGACCTGCCCAAATCTCAATAAAAAGCAGTTGTAACAAAGTTTTTCTGCAAATAGTATGCAAACAGGAATCTTCATGTCATGTATATGAAGTATATCTTCTGTAATGCATTCAAAAGCACTTTCAGGAAAAAAAATTAAAAAAGGGATTCAGAAGTACATATAGTGAAATCGCATCTAAATGCTTGCTACACTGATGAGGGTATAGATTACTGCCAAAACAGTATTAACAGCTAAATCAAGATGTAGATTACTCTTTCAGAGACCAAATTACATTGCAAACCCACCCCCCTGCCCCGCAAAAAACCCCCAACGCAACAGGAAAGTGGTGTTTGTGTTTCGCATTAAGCGAAGCAGATGATGTAGTCTATCTACATTTCTCGTTAGACGCATACCAATGTAACGTAATCCTGAAGCAGAAACAGTAGGGAAGGAGCTGACCCTGTCCTTAGAGTAGTTGAAGGGCAGGAAAAGGCAGAGGAAAGCTGTGGTAGCAGGTCACCAGACAGCCCATGCTCATCGAGAGACCATCCAAGCCCATACCACACACAGCTTATCCATCCTGCCCTAATGCTGTCCTCTCTGTCCGTGAGGTGGTGTGGATTCCTCTCTGCTACACCCTGAAAATGAGCCTGCTCTGGTCCCCTGAAGGGCTACATGCAGAATTCCAGTTTACCTTTAAATAGCACATTATAGCCATTACAGCTACAAGGGGCTAGAAAGTGACTGAAGCCAACTGCCATCACAATCTGTTCCCTATTTTCTTGAGAAAATGTAGTCTCACTAGGGAGAGATAGGAGAAAACAATTGGCCATCTCCTTGCTCCATTGTTTTACAAGAATTTATGGGTGGGGTTGGATCCTTTTTTAGAAGAGACATGATTTGATATTTTCCTTTTAGGAAAAAAAAACAAACCCAAAGCCATAAATCACCCCACATCACTTGCTGAAAGCTTCCAGATTCCTGATAATCTTTGTACCTCCTAAATGGAGATAAATCTCAAGAGAGCTCAAGACCAAGAATAAGGCTTGTAACTTACCCAGCCATGTCTTTTTGTTTGTCTGTGCATACAAACATAATTAAGGGGTGGCCAGAAGTTCCACTGAATCCCTTGTAAAGTGGCCCACACAAAATGGCCCTGATAACCTCCCTATATTTTGTTTTCTTTGTTTCATTTCATTGTGTGGATGAGATCATGTTTGCTTATGTCTTGCAAAATGTATCCAAGGTCTGACTTAGCACTTTTTCAATGCCTTTAGAAGTTTATAAAATTAGTTTTAACTTCCAAAACCTCAGCAACATATGTTTTGATGGCATTAGGCTTTACATATTAACTAAGCATTGAAAGGACATTAAAAATACACAACACCTGAGGGTACTGAGATTTAAAATCCTATTATAAAATTAATCCGTGATGACTGGATTTTAATGTATTAATAGTTATCCTATTAAAACACAGTATTATCAATTTTGCAACACTAAATAATGGCATTGTGCTACCTATAATTAAACAGTACCACTTTAACCTTTTTTAAACTCTTGACTATGTCAAGTTTCTGCTAGAGGGTCAATGCCTTGATGTAAGTGTACTACAGAGAAAAATGCTGTCAGTTTATTTCTTAATTTTCAAAATTAAAGCTACTATTTATGTATGCTGCAGGAAAAATAAATTAACTGCAAAAGTATACAGCTTGAGTGTTATGTCATGTCAGAAGTACATGGTAGGTATTTGGAAACTCAACACAATTTGTTTCTTTCATCATTATGGAAGTTGCTTTGTAATTCAGAATGAATGCCAGACAAGAGCCATTGTTACAGCATTTCAGAAGAATGTAACTCAATTGTGAGCTAAATATAAGTTCTCTTAGTGGTCAAGTTTTCATGCTTACAATCAAATCTCCATGGGTAATTTTCACTTTTTCTAACAAGTAAATGGGCAGATAGTGCAGCTCAGAAAGAAGGTACTGGGTACTGAAAAGATACATGGCTCATTACATGTAAGTACGTGCCAATTATCAATGTACAAAGACTATCTCAGCAATTTTATCCCAGAGAAAATTCAAATTTGAGCAATCAAAATATTCTCGGTTATGGCCGAAGAAAATCTGTGCTTTACACAGCACATGCATATAAAACACCTGATTCTAAACAAGGTACTGTCCTCTCCTTTCAGTAATTCTTACAATTTATTATAAACTATGCTATTTTGGGAGAATCAGAACAGGATTTTAAAAGAGGATTCATAGATAAAGCAGTTTTAATTTCTAGAAATCAAGTTCCTTTTTTATTTTCACCCCATGAGGAAGAATTGGTAAAGAAAACAAACAGCTTTCTCTTTCTAAGTGGGAAGATAAAATAAATACACTAGAAACCTAACTCTTTACAATTTGTGCAATTTTTCTCATGATGTTGCATCCCTATATGTGACTTCTGATGGACAAACCCACAGTGTATTTCCTGTTTAGGTATAACATGGGAAGGGATTTTACATGATACTCCTTCAGATCTCAACCTAATAGTTTACTTCATGGCAAGTTCTGGTGTATTGTTCTTACATCAGCTCCCAGTTGTTTTCAGACCAGTAGTACATTAATCTTCTCTCTCTGCTGAACACCAGTGGCTTCCATAAAATGAGTTTACATTTTGAACACATTTCTCTGGAACATTTCTAGGAATACTAAGAGCCTAATGACCAACCTACCATGAATAAAACCTCATTTTCTCTCTTAAAAATCACAAGTAATGCTGAAACCGTTAAGTCAGATGCTGCAATGCTTTTGTTTCTGGCACAATTTAGAATTTAAAATGTGGCAAGGAGGAAAAAAAAAGGCAAGAGAAGTTTGGAGTGCAAATATTCTTTGGTTTACTCATTAAAACAAAAGGACACAGCAAACTGCAAAAACACTGGCAATTAAATAAACAGCAAATTCTTTATATGCTTTCTAACAAAAAGTCTTTGGCTGTTTGAAATGTATTAACTTCATGCTTTTAAGTACATTACAGTGTCTAGAAAGTCACATTTTTTTATCCCCAATGTCAAGGCAGAGAGAAGATGAGGAAGAAAAAGAAGGATAAAAGGTAGAAAGTAAGAAAAGAAGAAAAAGATTTATTCAAAATTCCATTTTTCCATTAGTTAAATAGTATATAACACAATGATAACACTACCTTCTGTTCCTAGTTTCATTGTAGACAAAGCAAATCAGCTGGAAATTTATTTATCAGCTTTTGTGAATTCACATCATCATACACATCAGATTAGTATATCAAATATACTGACGCACATCTTCTCAGAAAGAATTGTGACTCTTCCAACCCAAGTGATTGATTCTATGATTCTACTAGCAAAATTCTAAATATCTTAAGGAATTGCACAGAGAAGTCACTGTGTTTTACCTTATCATAGGCAGAGTTAAAATCCTGTACCACAAGCAGTTTCTTGGGAATACTCTTCCCCAGTTTGGCTATTTTACTGTAGCTTATTCCTCAAATAATCCCCATGTAATCAAAGGAAGCAAGCACCTGTGCAGGTCTATAAGGATCTCTACTTGAGAGATCCTGCCTTGCAGACAGGAAGTTTCACCTTTGAGCTGGAGATGTACAAGCCTGCTGTTAAGACTCTATGTGACAGCATCACTGATTTTATTTAAAACTCAATGCTTCGTAATGGCAACACTAGAAAGCTGTTATCTGTGCAGAGAGCATAAAAGACTATAAATGAATCAAATATGTCTATTTTACAAGTAAATGAAAGAAATTACAGAGTGTACCATCACCATGATAGTCTGTTACCAATATTACTGGATCCTGATAGTTTAGAATTACTTCTGTAAATCTATGAAAGATGTGGATTGTCTGACAGCATATTGTTTTGGTTTGTATATCTATCTTGCAAGACTCTTACTCTACTTGAACTGTTCTGTTCGATTGTCTTTATCAAGCTGTTTCCATAGGCAAAGCACAGTAAATAAAGTCATGTGCAGTTTTTCTTCCAGATGGAATGTGAATAGCAACAGATAGCACATAGTAAGAAATCAATTAATAAAGATATTTAGGAAAGATTTGTCATAATGTAAAAAAACCTCTTTGCATGCTCCCTTACTCCTTCATAAATCAACAGTGTTCCATCTACAAATAACTCATAGGCAGTCACCTCTAATACAAGTACTTATATGTTCCCCTCATCTAGCATTTTGTTGACCCCATCACAAAGTTTCTGCAAATGGATTTTGTAAGGTCCAAAGGGATTGTACAAGGCAGCCAGGAATTCACAATCAGAGAAGTGATCGAACACATTGTTGACGCGTCCATGTGACTTGGCAGTTAGGTGACGCTGAATGATTTCATGAAGCAGCTCTCTACATTCATTTAACAGTTTGGACAAAAAGTTCCTGTCAAAGGTATAATCCACCTGATGGAAACTGACCACGGTCTTAGCCAGCTGATGAACCTTCTTCTTGAATTTCTCCATCAATGCTATTTCATCCTGATTAAATTGGTTGTTCCTGTAGAGAATCGCCAATTTGAGGACTATTTTAATGAGGTTTTTGATGATCTTCTCTGCTTCTTTTTTATTTTGTGTATATTCCTTTGTTACTCTGTAAAGCTCATCTAAAACATCGCTGCTTGTATCATCGATCAAAGTAGTTGCTATTGATTTGGACACCATTTTTCCAAGGATCTTCTTCTGGGCCTGAATGGCCAGACTTTTGGAGTTGAAGACATCTGTGGCCACTAGGGGAAGAAAAAAAGTATGCAGTCAGTACTTTCAAAAGGACATTCTCTGGACAGTAAGTTGAGGAATATTTCCATATTTATACATTCACGTTAGTCTTACTAAGTGTCACAAAAATAATGCAATGTAGTTGCAGATAAAAACATATTTAAATCCCTAAAACTCTGTTCTCTTTAGTCTTACATTCTTTCAGGCTCTTTTACTTTTGAGAAAATACCAACTGAACTTGCTCAGAAATGCCTTAGAAGATCTCTCTATATATGGATCAATGGAATTTCAAAATGAGGCAATAAACCTGCCCTATTTGATCAGATGAGCTGCAAATCTAATCTGATTAGTGCATTCATAATGAAATCTGAAACCAGGATTATCCCAATGTCATGACAAATAACCACTGCTACTCAGAGATAATAATTCAGTGAAGCAACCATTATAAAGCCTTTTCCTGCTTAGCATTTTACATGATCAATGAATGCAGACACCACACATCTATTAATTTTTTTTTACATATCTGTTATACATTTCTGTAGATATCCATGCAGAAATATTAAAGAGAGACAAAAATCCATTGTCAGCAAACAGCACTGAGATTCTCTGGATGCAATCTGAAGACACTAGTTTTCAGAAGAAAAGTAAGTACAGATTAACATTTCTATGTCCTATATTTAATGCAGTAAAAGCCAGAATTAACTTTCTAGGGATTGTCATAACACTTGCAAGCATAATCTTTTAAAAGTATCTTTCTGTGACCAGTGAAGTAGATCCTAGAACAGACTTCCACCTCTAAAACTATGTTTGATTGCACTAATACATCCAATGACTGGTTCATAATTTTGTTCAGATTTTGTTTTGTTAAAAACCCAAAACAGTCCTTCAGAAACTTGACTTTTGAAATGCTATCATACGTTCGGTTGTCAGCAACAATTTTTTTAAGCACCCTCCCTTGGCAGCACTCTCTCTCCACTAAAACATATGTGAGTTCATATTTTCAGGTAGAATTGTCTGGGAAATGGTTGCCTTTGTGCTGCAGCATTCCTGGAGTCCCAGACAGGCCGAAGGAAAGCTACATCTGTTTACATTTACTGTACATATGAAAGGTTTGCTTAGCAAACACAGGGACTGGAAATTTTTTCTTTTTTTTTTTTAAATTTTTTTTCTTTTTTTTACTTTTAATGAAAACATGAACTCTGCAGATGTCAGACAGTAAGTCCCTGAAAGTTTGGAAAAGGTTTCCTCTTAACTGCTGGTATGTGGGCAGCTGGGTGTGTTCAGACTCAGGGTGCCTCAGGGGCTCCAGCAAATAGAAGAAACTTGTCCTTCAGGACATGAAACACAAATCTGTATTTTTAATTCAAGAGTATACTTGAGAAACTTAATAACAAGCTCTATTTTTTGTCATCCCATAAACCTTCAAGCAGCTTTGTTTCTTGGAACTCTCAGTGCATGTCAGTATCTTGTTTTGAAGCGTGAAGTGGCTGAGCACATTTTTTAAAATCTTTACTATGAGAGGACACTCAAAAACCAAAGAACCCCTTGTTAACTATCTTGGGCAAAGCACTCAAGATCACAAGACAGGCACACTTTTCAACCACAAAGATACAGGAAGACATTAAAGATGCTGAGCAGTCATTCTGAACTGAAAATATTTGATTCGCTTTCTGTGGTTTTAAATACAAAGTTGCAACAGTTACTAGTAAAGTGAAACCAAGTATTCCAAAGGGCGGTCAAAATACTAGAACTCAACAGCCAATGCTTTACCAATTAATGATAACTGTTTTTTCCTTTCCAAAACAGTTATATCAATTGTTATTTTGTAACTTTTATTACTTAAAGTCTTCTTATTAATGCTCACGATATCTTCTTTCTGATACTCCACACGTATATAGATGTTCATACTAATAGCAGTTACTGTTTCAATGTATCTTCCAAAAATTTGCAGAGAAAAACCCATGATAATCTGTATTTTTAGGTATCCTTATAAAATAGTATCACACAGAATGTGCCAGTGTAATTCCACCCTGAACAATTCCATATTTCTAAATCCATATAACCTGTCTCCAGAAAGTCATGCAAACACTCAGGTATGGTTCTAACACAATAACCTGCAAAGTATCAATTACAAGAAACTGAAAACATGGCAGTTTCCTAAATATTTTACAATTTTTCAACAAAAAACCCTCTTATATTACGTAATTCTACATTTTACAAAGTACAGCTCAACACGTAGTTACCTTTGCTAACCAAAAAAGGAATTGCTCCATTCCAAAAGGTGCTAAACCCTTAATGGCATTTTTCTAAAATCTGTTCAAGTTTTGGGACTATCCAGCATGGCTTACTTTCTATATATTTTGCTATAAATGCACCAGAAGGTAGCTTCATTTTCCCTGTGCTGTTGCATGGCTTTTAATTTAATTGCTAAATATGTAAATTTCATACTTCAGTATTTCAGCTAATCCCAAAAGGAACTTGCTAACTTTTTGTATTTTATAATCAGAATTTTTCCTCCTTACCTTACCAATGACAGAAAGATATAAAATATATTTCACAGCTGGGATAAAACTCAGTTTAAGCAGCAAGATTATAGACCTCCTTAATAATGAACACACATACTTCCTAAAATAACAGTAAAACTATTACTTACTTGTTCATCTAATGTAATTGCAGTTGTTACTGCTGACAGCAGAAAGAGAAGCAAAATACCCAAGGTGAAGACTGGCCCTGTATCTTATTTATTCTGGTAAATCCAGCGCACACTTTATCATGTGCTTTGAAACGTTGTCAGAAGCTATCACAGAGAGAATATGGGGTTTTCCCCCTTGCCGTAACAGCAGCTATTCTCAGCGACCTTTCCCTCCTGCCTGCAGTGCTTCATTTTGCTCTGGCACCTCAAAATGCAAAAATATATCGCAGTGGTTTCACTTCCTCGAAGAGAGAGCAGAAAGGAAATTGCAGTGCTGAGCAAGCAGTGCAACACCGAGGGCTGCTCCTGCCAACTGGAACAGCTCGCAGACAGGGAGGGAGAAGAAAGGTGCTGTGGCCCGAGAGGACAGGTGAGGTGTCAAGAGGTGGTTAAAACATTAACCTGGCATCTGCAAACGGAGATGCTCAGTGTATCAGAGGTGCCTGATTCACAGGTCGTGCTGGGGAGGGCAGTGCTCCCAGGCAAACTTCTTACTGCAATTTCAGATAGGAGCACATGAAAATGCACATTTATACAGCTACTTAGGGATGACTGTATGCAGACACCTTTAGAAAGTGATTACAGTAGCTGGCCTGGCTGTCTGACCACACCTTTTGTTTTGACAGGTTACATCCTTGCATTTTAATCTGGAAAAGTGTAATTTCTCTGGTGACATGCAGGTAATCCCACTAATTTTAAGTGTCCCACAGTATGGTTTACCTCATGACTGCTCTTTATAGCTCAAATTTCTCTCCTCTGCAGTTTTACACTTTACTTTTTAAAAGGTTATAATCAAAAAATACCACTTTGAAATCAATGGGATGTCATTTTCTGCACAACCTATACAAATAAGCATGATTATGTACAGTAAAGCCACACCTCCACAGAGGAAAGTAGTCCAAGAGGAAAGGATCTCAGAAGAAATTCTGCTTCCATTACTTTAAAATTCACAGGATCAATTTTAGGAATAAGGCAGACATCTGCAGAATCTCCTAATCCATGATTCAGATGAGTAAACAATATACTAGGGACCACCTCCTGTGAAAGTTGTGAGCTTAGTGATTATGAAACGTCTTGATTTTTGTAACCAAGCACACAGTATGCATGTTTAGCATGGTATTTTGTGCATTAAAATGAATAAATACTGGACATGTAGAATTCTGGATGTGTCTTCCCCAAAATATTTTACCATACAGAGGTTTTCCTTAAACTGTGGTGGAAGTATAAACTTTCAGCAAAAAAAATTAAAATTGTGGTTAATAGTCTCTCAGGAGACTGCTATAAAAGTACAAGAAGGCTCATACTTATAGCTGCAATGTTGACTTTTCCCTCACATGGAAGCTAGCATGCCTCCCTCCCTTACTGTGGCAAATGGCTATTACAGTGTTACCACATACCCTGCATCTCAACTTTATTTAAATTAACAAGAAAAAAAGAAAAAAAGGTAATATTGGGGAAAAAAAGCTTGTGGAAAAAGCTTTTTTTATTTCCCACAAGACAACAGCCTATGGTAGAGTCAACATCACTTGCAGCTGAGTGCATGCAATCTCATGTACATTGACAATGAATACTTGAGTCACCGAATATTTTTAAACTTCTCACATTGAAGGAGCAGAAAAAAAGGCATCCAGTAAAAAAAAAAAAAAATACAGTGAACCTTGTTAAATTCCATGGTCGAGTCAAGAGCTGAGCTTTCTGATACTCACTGTGTTGATACAACAGTCCCAAAGGAAGAGAAAATATGACTGTGAAATGCTGCCACAGTTCTCATTTTAGTCACTGGCACATCACGTGCTGTGCTCGTAAGGCCCAAAAACGATGAGGGTTTCTGGGTAAGGCACAAAGAACACCGACATGGGCTTGGGAGGAAAGAGACAGACTTTGGCTGAAGGGCTGACTGAGGGCTTCAGGCAGCATTTAAAAGATTATCACACAGCCTTGAGAAATGTGGCGATGGACTTCCTGCCAGGAATCCTGCGTGGATGTGTGTGTCTGCCTGTCTACAGACTGTGTATGACAACTACAGCTAAAGCCTGCATATGCAATACAAATTGCACGTTCAGTCAGACTCCTGGAGTGAAAGAGCACCATTTCCCTGGAGGGAGGCAACTTGAAATCAAGTGGAATTGACAGTGTTATGCTCTATGAGTGTATGTGACCGTGAGTCATGCACCTCCAAAATCATGAGATCGCCTAGATATGAAGGGATAAAAGAATTACTGAATTTTTAATCATTTTGTGCCTTCTGTTTTCTGGGTCTTTACAGGTTTACCCTTGTTTTCAGGAATTATACAGACCAGAAATATTAAAAATAAAAAAAAAAATAAAATACAGAGGCATATAAATATATTAATTCATGTATAAATACATGACTTCAGTAAGGTAAAGCTCCAATGGTGATAAACTATGAGAGTTAGCATCAGTGAACAAAAAAGTCCTGAAGTACAAAATAGGCAGAAACAGTCATAAACCTGTTACCAGGGCTGTAACAATTTTTGCAATATACTTATTACATGACAATATGATTGAAAAACATGAGTGGTAGGATACAGACTATGAATTCTTCAGATATGAATAAGATAAGTTGATTTTTCTAGCTGCCACATGATATATATAGCTTCTTCTTAATAACCATCTGAGCGTGTGAGTCACAGTTTCAAAAAGGTTTTTTAATGCTGTTTTTTCTTTTTAAACAGAAGAGTCAGTGTTTTGATTCTTATCTAAGTGCTGCAAAGTTCCTTGGGTAAAAGGTATGTTAAAGTCCTTACAATCCTTCCAGAAATTCTTCCAGAATTCCTTCCAAAAATACAGCAGTTCCCAGATGGCCACTTCAGCATATTGGCCAGTCTCCACATTCACAAGCATTTGTTCACTTGTTGGCTTTTCAAAAGCTGATGAAAACTGAGGCTTGCACCAGACGTGCAAGACCAGAAGCACTCTGAGAGCTTTCACTCTTCAACCTCAGACACTGGGACTGCAACTTCTCAGCTGGCTGAGGGCATGGGTGGGAAGAGACCAGAACAGCCACAAAGTTTATTGATAGAAGGACATCAGCAGGGCACACAGCTTGGGCAAGCACCATCAGGCAGCGCAAAGCCCAGAGTGCAAATGGCTAAGTGCAGAAGGAATGAGAAAAAAACCCTCCAATAAGGGCCCTGTACAATACTTGCTTCTTTCACATACACCTCTACTTTTTTAATTCATGTACACAAGGTCCTTATTGGAAGATCAACTATTTTATTTGGCACCTTGTGTTTAAAAAGAGGGATTTATATATGAATACCAATTTTAACTAGAAAACAGTTTAAACTAAAATTTGCAATGCATACAAAGCATTCTTTCATAAGTAACATTTGCCTACAGTTCTCTTAACAAGTACACTAAATTGTACTAAATTCTTGCTTGCAATAATTGTTACCAACTGAGCATACGATAAGAATGTTAATTATTCAAGCAATGTGCACTAGCTCTAGCATTCACACTGGAACACCTTCAAAACAGAAAATGCTCCATCTGAAGCCAAACCTAATGCATGGCAAATATTGCATGAGCAGTCTTACTGGATTTGGAAGTCAGCTATGAGGCTGTGACTCTGGAGCAACAGTTAATCACGCAATTTTGCAAAAAAACCCCAAAAACAACAAACAAACAAACAAACAAGCAGAAAGGCTAATGAAGCATTTTTGAAAGCATTTTTAAAAATACAGAGTATGTCTAATCTGCATACTCATGCTGAAAGTGAACATACCTACAGCTGCAGAAACATGGGAAAAATAAAAGCCAGCACATGCCATTTAGAACTGCTTCCTTCCACTCAATAAAATGCTGAATAAGTCATTCCCAATATGTTTGAAAAATGCATGTGATATTTTTATATGCTTCTGGATTTTGCTATTTAATTCCAATGTTAGTATATTAAAATGCCCAAAATTTTACAAACAGTAAAATATGACCCACATTCTAGCTAAAAAACAAAATCAAACCATTCAAAAACCCAGAAAACAAAATACTTTTTTGATCCAAAGGTGAGAAGAATGGCCAAAAAATGTATCTGAAGGTTAAGGCTAGGTAGAGTGGCAAGGAATGATGCTGTTTCCAATAAGAATGTTGCAGAGTTTTGCAGTCCCATGGGAGCAGTCAGTGCCAACAAGTTATTCTGGTTTTACATGCTTGTGCTTCCCACAGCCAGCCTGTGCATCACATGATACATATACTGAAGCTGATTTAGAAATTTTAAAAAGCCTTCTAAAAGCCATTTTTCCTAAGACCTCTGCACGTATTTTAAATTAACAGCGTAGCTTTAAAAAGAAGAAGAAAAAGATCAGATTAACTTCTAATGACTGCTCTCAGAAAAGAATATTTCAGAATACATTGTATATTAAACAGAGAAACTGACAGTCACACAGAGCAGTGTCATGAACTTAATTTGGTATTTCAGTCCTCTGCCACCATTTGTTATCCTTGTTGGAATGTAACAACTGGTGCAGTGCTGGTAAATACCCAGCATGTCTGTTTCAGCTGTTCGCCTTTTCAGGGCTATATCAGGTTCCTCTGTATCTACCAGGTGTCCATGCACAGTGAACAGTAATACTGAACAAACCTTTTCACAGGAAATAAAGTGTATCTTATGTCATTCCTTCCAATCAACCAAATGCAATGCAGGTACTCTATATTTGTCCAGCTTTAGAAACATGTACCAAACTGCAGCAAGGCAACAGTGTCAAGTGCCCTAAGCCAAGTAGAACCCAAAACCTGAAGTTTCAAAAAGAGGTACCAAATTGCTCTTACAACCACCCTGGCAAAAAGAATGTTTTCTGACAAGAAAAAAAAGCCCAAAAAACAAACAACAACAACAACAACCCCCCCAAAACAAAACAAAACAAAACAAACAAACAAAAAGTAACAAAAAGCCCCAAAACAAAACAACAAAAAAGCAACAAAACACTTAGCTGTAGGCCCAGAACCTATGTACTTAGGAAAAAAGAGTCCCTGTCTTGAACGCAGCAGGAAAACCTTTGAGGCCAGAAGCCCTGGAGAACTTGAAATCCAATGTAGAAACTCAAATTTGACACAGGGGCAGGGGTAGAATTTAGGATTAAGATATAAGTTGCAAAAATGCAATGAACTGGAAGGTCCAGACAAGATGCCAATCTGGCATAGGAGGGACAGAGAACTCAATCACAAGGCAAGTGTCACAACCTGGCTGTCAAAATGCAAAGGGCTTGTATTTGAATCACATGTAAATAATGTCAAAGCAAAGGCTTCAGAGAGTTCAAATGACACAGAAGTTTGTGAGGGATCTTACAATGTCTTTGAAAGTAGTTAATAATGTTTTTCTTGTATTTCTAGTTCTGGTTCTCTTCATGTAGATCTGTAGCTACACTGTCTGTTTCTTACAGAGAGGATGGAAGTCCCTCAGTATCTGTCTCTCATCATAATGTTGAAAGTAGGCTGGATTGCTACCATTCACTTGTGTGTGTGTGTAAATACATACATATATATGTATGTATTTTTATATATATATGTGCATGCCCGTGTGTGTGTGTGTATATATATATGTTAAAAAAAAAAAACAAACTAATTTCCGAGGCACTGAAGACTGCCACAGCTACAAGCCAGCTACATAAAATCTGGTAGTGATTCCCACAATGGCTAAGGCTTTCAGTTCTCAGGTGTCTGGTTGGTATACTCATTTCCAATATGAACACTGAAATATAGATTATAAAACACAAGAAAATATGCCATCTAAGAATTCTACTTATCAGATATTGGCTGTTCTTTAGGCCTAAGACACTAGTGACACCCTTCATCTCTTTTTCAGTTTTTAATATCTCAACACCTTTTTCCTGTTTTATAGCACAAAGGATAACTTTTATGGCATTCAATGCACAGCTGTACAGAGAATATGTGCTTTGTCCACCCTTCCATACCAGTCACTCACGGTACCTGTGATTATGGAAGACTACACTTGGTGGCCAAAACGGTCATTTTCTCTGCACAGCTAACATACTTTCCTCTTCCACAAGGAGCAAAATAAACCAACCCCTGAGTTTTCAGTTCTTTTCCCAATACTTAGTAGCTACAGCCCATTTCCTCTGTGTCCATACTACAGCTACCATGATCTTCATCCAAACTTCCAGTCGTGAAACCAGTGGTTAAGAGTCTTTTCCTCACTTCTCTACTCCCTCTCTGTCAGTCAGAACAGGCTCTGCAAGACCCAAGCACACAGTTTATCTTTCACAGGCTATGCTTTTACTCCTCTTTGTTTCCACTAGTGCCACTCAAACACTCTTTTTTAAGTATTTGACTTAAGAACACCAAAACTGTGAAACACAAACTAAGACGGCCAAAACACCAGTCCACCTCCCTGCATATGTTAAGAGTTTGGTTTTGCTTTCACTAATGTCATTACATTCTAGGGGAATATAAAACATAAGAGAAAAATTAGATCTTCAATACTGTTAGCAACTTAATTTCTGTAAAATTGAGTCTTCTAGTTAAATGTCATATGTGTGACATTGTCATTCCCTTCTATATCAGGAAGCAGTATTATTTGGATACAGAACTTTGTTATATAGAAAAGGAGTAGTAATTCTATATATTTTTAAATGTTGCAATTATATTTACTGACTAAAAACTGGACATCCTCCAGAGGTCCCTTTCAGCCTAAACTGCTCTGTGATTTGTAAAATCTGCATCTACTTGGTAATTCACTTCTTGGGGCAAAGCATATGAGACTTGACTGCACTGTTTTTTACAGCTGTTGACTGCTGCAGAATTTGACCATTTCGCTTCTTTACTTTGCACTGGTATCAAATGACATCTTCATCCAAGCAATGGACAGCAATGATCAGCTGTGAAGGGGTATACTAGCAGGAAAGGTTGTTGTACCTTGAGATTTCCAAGATTATTACCCATAGTAAGAAGGAGGGAATGCAGATTTGAGCCTACAGAAGGAAAGCCCTCAAGTGGCGAACAGAAACACCATCAATCTAAATTTTAAATATTTGCACTGAAATACAAATGTCAACAGTTTCTCTTTATCGCACCATACTGCTGTCCCCTCGTAACAAACCACAACAAAGGGATCAACGTTTAACTGTAAGTTACATCTCTTTCAACCGATTTTGATACCTGCTGCTCGTTGCAAAGAAAGCTGATTTTAAACATATACCCCAGGACACCAATGTCTTGCATCATAGAATTTAAATCTCTAACTTCCAGCACTTAGGACAAGGCTGTGAGCTTGATGAGGACATCTTACCACAAGACACCAGAATCAAACTTTATTTCTACCCCTTCCTTTAGTATCCACCATTGCTATTTGTAGATGCTCAAATTTATGATTCATTGTTTCAAGATCCTAAAGTTTACATCATTATTTCTCATTGAATATTTTAAAAACAAATGTTTTTAAGTGAACAGAAACATCCATTAATTTTCTTATTTGCAAGTAGTAAAAAATAGCCCTTGGAATCAGTAGCTGAAATATGTGCCAGTGTCATCTGCTCACTTCTGTTAATATTAAACCAAAATTTTATTCTTTCTATAAATAAAATTATCTTTGTAGAGTAGTTTTGCAAAGTGGACATAGCAAAAGCAAAACCAGACCTCATGAAAGCCTCAGGTTTTAAAACAATGGAGTTTCTGCATTTTTCAAAGCTTCCTCTACACCTCTTTGAAGTTAATTAGGTGGATGCTTGTCTGTGCATGCACTAAGTCAGTGCTTTATTAATTCCTGTATGAATGTAAACTTTTTGGGATAGAGACTTGAGGGTACCACATTCTTAGAGATCCCTGAAATCACAGGGCAGTTAGCAACGCCTTAGAGAAAGTTGCAATTACTGGCCTTTATAGATACATCAAATCATCTCAGAATATGTCCCCGGAATTTCAGGTTTCAAACCTTTCAAGGATAAATGATCTTGTATAAACGAGGTGCTTATTCCCACTCTACTGCAATTTATTCTCATTACTGCAAACTGCCAGCAGGAACAGGACTCTTCAGACAGGCTGACATTTGTATATTATATGTCAAACTGAAATGTAGGTTTTCCCTATTGCTATGCAAAACATACTATCTGATCTTTCACTACTAATCTGCATAGTTACAAACACTAAGTTCTGCAAAAGGTAGAGAAAATTAAATTCGTTTCTACAGTGTGTATCCATTCCTCTATATTGCTTCTGCTGAAACAGTTCTGCAGGGAAGATTTTGTCCAAGTTCCCCAGACTGAACCCAACATGCTATGCAGAGCAGTGAGAAAACATGAGAAAACATCCGGAAGTTATGCATGTAGAAAGAATATCTCAAAGAACAGGTGTCTCAGTTTCTCTCCTTCAAAGTAAAGACTATGCCCAAGTGACAGCAGGTTTAAGGCTTGTGCTTTTGCGGACACGATGGTTAATACAACCAAGTTTTTGGCAGTTGCATTTTATCCCTAATCTCACCGTGTATCCTGCCCTGTAGTCGCAACAGACATGTGCCCACAAAACAGGAAGTGTACACCTCCCATTAAAAAACACAAGCAACTCATCAAATGCGATTACGCAAACCAAGAAAACATGAACATCTGTAACTTTCAGGTTTCCCCCATTAAAAAAACACCTTGATGTCAATATGTATAAGGCTATTGTTCAGATTAGTGCTACTCATTAATGCAGAAACAGTCAGTTTAAGCACTCAAATTTCTCAATCATAAACATTTCTTAACTCATAAACAGCAATTGCTACTAGTAACAACACTACTGGTGGATACTACTGGATCTATGAAGTATCTAACCAATATGCAAACATGAAAAATTAATCTTCAAACTATTTTTGCTTTAAAGCCATTATTAAACAGATTAAACTGTTTTAGCCTACCGCTTCTATTGCGTGTGATGCATGGAGAAATGGAAACCAAAAGCTGTTTCATGAAATAGCATAAAAACCTTTCATACCTCTTTATGAAATGCTCTCCTCTTACCACATTTTGTAATCTAATTGTAACAAAAAATCAGTCCAGAAGGTTGAAATAGCACTTACAACATAGTTTTCAGTTGCTTTATTTATTACTAAAGGGATTCTAAATACCTGAGCAGACAGGGGATGCATTGTGCTTCTCAACCAACAGCATTTAAGAACCCATCTAAAACTGTAATATTTAATGGAAGACTGACCAAATGATAAATCGACACTGATAAAAGGAATTATGTGTGTTTTTGAATAAAAATTGCAAATTACAATTAGTGTTTCAGCATTACATTTTCCTTAAGCTACGCCTGGCTAATGTATTACAAAATGCACCTTATTCTTAGAATCAATGCATTTAAGCTTGCTATTACACTTGGAAATAGTAATGGCAAAGAGTACAGCTTTACCAAATGTATGTGCAAGGCCCTTCCCTTACCCAGATACTTATTTTGATTTTGCAGAGATTTGCTGACTTTTGCTCCTGGTCTCTTACCTCTCTCTCGTTTATGGCAGTGCATAGTTTGCAAAGTCTCCAAAGAAAACAACCCAAAGGTGTAAGTACAATGACACAGCAAATGCTGTCATCAACAGATAAATGAAACGTAGACTGGGAAACAGTCTTCAGTACAACAAACAATTTTGGAAGATGAAAAAGCCCTGGTAGAACTTGAAACCAAAGTACTTTCTTCCCTTATGTGGAACACTGTGAACGGTATTGGGCACCCCAATACCTCCCAAAAAAGGAGCTGACAAACAGAAGCAGGTCCCACAGACTGTCACAAACATGTTTAGGGAGGTGGAGTGCCGGATACCGAAGATGGGTTGAGAGTGCCAGGTTTGAACAAAGTAACAGTGGACCTTACCAACATGTGTAACTTGTTACTGAATATTTACAGAGTAGACAGAAGCAGGCTCTTTTTGAAGATGCACAGCAAAAGAGAAGAGGGCAAGAGACACAAGCAGCATCAAGGGGAAGTCTCATTAGGAATGACCACCTTCATAGCAAGGGTGGCCAAATACTGAAGTACTAGAGAAGTGCTTGCTAAGAAGTGGTGGTACCACCACTCTCGAAGACACTATCTGAAGAAAGCCTGAGCAATCTCATCAACCTTTGAATTTGGATCCATCTTTAAGCTGGTCCTGCCTTCAGTGGAAGGTTGTGCCTGGTGACCTCCAAAAACTCCCTAGAGCCTCAGTTAATCTATGATTCTCTCTATCAACCTGATAGCGCAAGGGACTGTATCTTATTTGAAACTAAGCATGTGAACCTTGCAATTCATTTTGGATTAAAATATTTGATTGCATAAGTATAATTATATTAATGGAATTTTCTCAAAGCAATCTAGCGTTCAACCCAGCAATTGCAGCTAAATTATTAACTTGTTAAGTTTCAGTGATTCTCTGTAGTAATCTGTCAGCTACAGACCATGTTTATCCCATGGCCTGTGCTCAAATTACCACCTCGCTTCCTCATCTGATCCAGCTGCACAGATTAATAAATACATGAGGCACAAACTGTCCTGCAGAAAACAACTACTGCATATGGACTTCCAAATGTGTTATACAACAAAAAACCACCAGTTCAGCTAATTAAATTCTGAGCCTGTAGGAAACGCAATCAGAGTTGCTATCTGATCCACTCACAAACAGGTTATCTAAAGATGACCCTGATGTGACCAGGAAAATAAAAACAACCATTCTTTCAATTTTGAAAGGGAGAGGTACAGAGCTTCTGAGAGAGTCTTACAGCTTAACAGCCTGAATCAGTGCACTTACCGACAGATTCAAGCGCCCACATCTCAAAGAAAAGGTGCAACAGCTGTGCTACAAACCACAGCAGTTGTAGTCGTGTCCTCAGAGTCCTTTATTCCCTGCATCTTGGTTCATTAAATGTACTATCTCCCACCCTGCCTCTGTACTGTACTCACACTCCTCCAAATTTCCCATTGCTTCTTCATTAAGGCTTTAGCTTCTTGGTTTTCATTTTGCCCTGTTATTTGTACCTCTGGGAGTGCTTCCCTCAATTCTTTTTAACCTCTCATACACTTATTTTCTTTTTTGCTTCTTTCCTGGGATACTTTTTTCCCCCATCACCCAGTCCTATTAATCTTGAATTTTAATTCAATCCCTTGAATTCAAGGGATTATATATTCATAAAGAGGGGATTGCACAAAATGCCAAATTGTCAAGCACTGCTACGATTTACAAAGCTGGGTACATGATATGTATAACCACAGCAATCTTTTCATTCTCTTCATCAGAAGTAAGCAAGTTATCTGTGAAATAACAGAAAAAATTCTCAAATTGAGTAATCGAGATCTCTAACACATCCACTGGGGCAAGATGATTCTTCCTGCTCCTGAACTGAACTGTTCACTAGCCTTAATGCTTTATGAAGATTATTGTTCTGACAAGGGAGGGCAGGGAAAGAGCAGGTGAAACAAATGAAGCCCACATTTTTTTAGTCTTTGGGGTGAGAGCAGAAAGTGAGTCAAATCTGTGGGGGTTAAGTACTCATTCCGTGCTCTACTTCTACAGTTTGGATTTCCCCATTCACTGTCATAAGATAAGGGTCTAACAAATGCTAGCTTTGGAGTTAGTGGGATGGAGAATGATACATTACAGAGCCCCATCGATGCTGTGGATGGAGTAAAGGGCCTGTAGGAGCACAGGAGCAGATCATTTGTTGTCTAAATGAACACAATTCTAGCTTGGAAAACACTCACACATGAGACGTGACTGCAAAATGTCAAAGCAAATCCATGACTACTTGCAGGAGGGAGTATGAACTTCTCAAAACAGTGAATGCTCTGTGATTTTATAACTCCTGTGTTTCTCTGAGCTCTAAAAGGAACAAAACAGGTGAGCTCATACTTCAGTAATCTCATTTGGATTAAAAAAAATGCTAATCATGTCTAAAAAAATCTCCAAACACTTGTAGGAATGCAGTGATCTCTCTCTCCCCTGAAATGTGGTATTCAAAACTAAGTATGATAAAGGCGCAATGCAGGCTCTCACTTGTGTCCAAGTTTGTAAGAAAATATCCATTGTTTTACAGGCTATGTATTGCATTCACCCTGATACCTGTTATTATTTTACTTTTCCTTTGAGATACTAACTTCTCTTCTGTTATTTTTTAAATACACTGCATCAAACCTGAAGAACAAACATGAAGCTCTCCAGAGCTTTACATAAATTACTGTTTTCTTCTATTGAAGAAATACACCCACATCACAAGAATTCTAATTGGTATTGGCACGTATTTTAAAAGGTGTACTCATGATACATAGTTTTAACATGACAGCATTTAGAACATTCCCTTCAGATGTCCAAAAGGAATTCAATCAAATCAAAGCCTGAAACCATGTGGTACCTTTCAGGGTAGATGACATGCCACCAGTCAACACCAGAATGAAATTATTCCATGCAGTTAAATGCTATAGACTTCTCATGGACTTTAACACAATCTGTTTCATCCGGGGCAAAAACAATGAAAACAAGAAAATGTGACAGGGTTATTTATATCATGACAGTTGTTGGAATCTGTAAATGCAATACAGATTGATGCCATACAGACACATGCATGTATTTACCACAGCATTGTGGGATACAGACGAATACAAAGATTGTTCTGCAGTTACTGAGCAGTGTGGCAGGAGGAAAAAAACCTGTTTCATGTTACCATTCTAATACAGACCATGGAGACATCAAAGGCAGAAGCTGAAAAGCCCACATACACTGCTGCACATACCCTATATCCAGCAATTAGTATAATATATAGTGGGGTAATGACTGTCTTCTAGCAATGTCTTTTTATTCTCTGCTCCTGTTAAAAAATTAGATTTTACTTGATGTCAAATGCTCCACCTTTCCTCAATTAATTACAAAAAGAAAATCTTTAGGAGTTTGGCATTCAAAATGTACTTTGATTTTGGGTTTCATTGAAACAATGGGTATAGTTCATTTTTACAGTAGTAAAGCTTACAACCTTGGATCTTGTTATGTAGATTTCTAAAAATAATCCACAAAAAATCTATTTTTACAGACATCCCAATATTCTCCAATTCCTGCAATTCACTTGTACAAAGTAGCTGAAAGTGAAGTATTGTTCATTTCAGCATCAGCTCATTGGCATAACATACTCAATGTGTGGTGTTCTTGCTGTGCCCTCAACTCTCCTTTTCACCGAGGCTGATCTTCCACCACCTGGTCTGGGATTCACACCTGGAAGCTGCAGCTGAGCTCCAGAGCTCCTCACAGTCTCCTTCACTAGCTCCTGGGCAGTGATGCTTCCCTGGACACTAGAGCATCTCTGCATTAAGGAAAACAGAAAAATCTGCCCATGCTTACAAACATCATTAAAGCAGTATTTTTCATCTAGCTTTCTCCTTGTTCCACTTTTTAGCTTGTAGCAGATAAGCCACTGTACCCTTCACCACTAGCTTTGGCCTTGAAGAGTACAGAATCTGCTAAAACAACTATTTTATAACTGTCCAAGTGTACCTCTACTCCCTCCATAACAGTCACAGGCCTTTACCTCCTAATTCCTTGGATGGAACATATAATTTGTGGGTAAAACAGAATTTCTCTTTTAGAGTGACACTCATTCTTCACCTAAGGAAGAATTAACCACCTCCCCTCTGGTAAACCACTTAAAAAATTATATATCCTCAGTATCAAAACCCTGAGTCGCACATTCAGTTTGAATTTGTGACGCATCAATTTTCTTTACACAAAAAACATAGTTTCTTCATGAAACAGAACTAGTTAGTTGAAAGACTGTGACTATTTTTTCCTACATACACTAGACCACTTCAAATACACAGGTATTTGACTGTATTTTTCAGTATTTTATGCTTCCACAAATGTCCAATCAGACTAGAAAAGTAGTGTAACAGCTGCTATTCTACATTTTTACCTGTTAATCCCAGTTTTCTATTCCTATACACACTAAGCACCCATTTTCTCATGCATTTCCTAATTTGTTCTTTTAAAGATGTGAATATATTTACAAGAGCACATTTACAGACTGACTGAAAAACCTTCTCAGTGACATCTGTACCTCATCTTCCCACAATGGTTACTGGTTCATTTTCCATTCTAACACAGTAAGAACAAAGGACAGCAAACCCAAATATTGCCCAAGCTAAAAATAACTAATCAAAAATGCTACCCTTTCTTTTCTGTCTCAGACACCTGCTTCAAATGCTTTTTTTCAGCATAAAAATCCTGGCACCTCAAGTTGTTTATGAAGAAATTAGCAGAAAGGCAAACCTATTTAAAGGCGATTTTAAGAATCACAGTCATCTAAGAAGGCAAGACATTTCTTTAAACAATAAAATCTACATTTCAAATATAGCTAGCTTAGTTAAACTGTCTGGAGCTTCCTGTATGAAACCAGAGGATCTCTCCTGCTATAGTATGCAAACAGATCTCTCCTGTTGTAAAATCAAAGGAGAATGTTCACATATTCTCTTTTTCAAAGTTTCTATAGAGAAATAATTTTTACAGTTCTGCTTTCCAATAAATTTGTCCTATAGAATTCTCTTAGGGGAAAAAAAAAAAAAATAAGAGCTGCCTTTCAGTTCAGCTCTTCATTTGACAAGAAGACAAATATAAGGATTATTCTCATCAAAACAGAGGCTATCAGGCTTCATTACTAAATGGGTTCTACCAGCATGATTAGCATTAAGTTTGATTCACCGCAAGCTGATTTTTTTGCGGATCAACAAAACACTCTTCTAAGCAAGTAAAGAGGCAGATGTCCCGAGTAAAGTTATTGTTCAAAGGAAGGAAGTTCTACAGACTGTGAGGGGAAAACCATCTGAAACATTCCGTAAAGTTCTTGTTTTCACCCAATACAAAATGCTTAGGTCGCCTTACTGCTTACTTTTCTGTTGGGGCTTTTAAAGTTGTTTTTCTCAGCCATACTGGATCTCTGTATGTTTGTGTGTCCCTAAGGACTATGTGCAACCATGAAACATCAATTCTTTTCTAAGAAATCCAGTACACAACCCCACCACTGCCCTGTTCCCTCATCTGTATAAATGCTCTTTTGTATATAGGCACTTTCAGGAAATTGCCCTCCTCCTCTCCCGCTTGGTCCCCACTGTCCGAGCCCCTCTCACACCCCCCTCCGGATCAACACTAGGGAATAATTGCATTTTTGTTGGAGCACTTCCAGCCCCTCCACACGTTCCACTCTAGCAGCAGCAGCAGCACGCTGTAGCTTTCGCATACTCCTCTGTTTTAACACACACACACGCTCTCATTCGGGCAGGGAAGTAAGTGGCATCAATCTTATTCCCAAAATAATGACCTTTCACTTCTCCCCCGTGCAACTTCCTCTTCTGCTGAAAAAACACAGCACTTCCAAATTAATCTTCCTCTTTCGACATTTAACTAACAGTGTTTTGAAACACTGTTTCTTCCACTTATCAGTAGTCCACATGTGAGTAAATTACCCCTGCCGAGACAGACAGATATCCCTGGGTGCCAGCACTCCGGTCACTTCACATCCTGCAAAATCGGCAGGACTTGGAGCGGTTTTGCAAAGGCCTTTTCCCCTCCCTTTTGAATACCCGAAAGCAAGAGAGAGCAGAAAGTCTCCTCCACGCTCAGAGGGCGTGCGTATCTCCCCTCCAGTGAAAACAATCAAAACCGTACCTTCCTTGGGTTCATCGGCTTCCGAACTCATGGTGGCAGGCAGGGCTCTGGGGACCAGATTAACGCTGACGTGCGCACTGAGATGCAGCCGCAAGTCAACTTCTCTCTCTCTCTCTCAAAAAAAAAAAAAAAAAAAAAAAAAAAAAAAAAAAAAAAAGAGAGAGAGAGGGTTGGGGTTTTGAGGGGAAAAGTCTACGAATACAGCAAATCACAACTAACCTACTTGAAAAGGATCCCACCCCTTTCTCAGCTGCACACCAGCGGCTGTGAAAAAACAGTACCTTCGGATTCTACTCGCAGCTGTTGCCGCTTATGAATCTTATTCTCCCCAGTCTGTAGGAAGGGTGGAGTTTCACTTGTTGCAGCTTGCCAACGTGGTATGAGAACGCAAGCAGGAGAGGCCAAAAAAGCCCTGAGTACAGAGCAGCGTCTGATTGCGGTGACAGACAATCGCACTGGGGCTCTCTTAACTTGCATGAAAATCTTATTTAAATAGTCTTGTTTTTAAGCCTAAATTGCACATTTCAACACTGTTTGCTATCTGAAGTTACTTCTGTAGCCTCTGTAATTACACTGACTAATACTGGATGACTAAATACACGCTTAAAGAAGAAAAGTAACAGCTTTCTTTCAGGTAGCTCAAGCTAAATAATTATCTTTCACTCATATTCAGTGCATGGTGTCATCTACCCTGAGACTAGCGATTTCCCTTTCCTTCTAGGAAAACCTACATGATTTCTTTGTGCTACAGTTACCCCACATACATCCCAGAAAAGACTGATATATTTAACTACTACACAATAGAGTTTTAAAGCAAGAGAACAGAGGTCTTTTGCAGCTAATTCCCAGTTTGCAATGCATCACACATGCTTTCAGTGCAAATCAGGGGGAATTGCTTGGAAGGCTATTCTCAATTAGCACAGCCTCTAGTTAAACCACTCTCATAAGGAACCATCTTTCCCTACTTACTCATTTAATAAATTTTCAGCACAGTGAACAGGACAAAACCTCGCTGGAAACATGATTGCTCTGACAAAAGGAGAGGTGTGGTCTCTCCAGTGAAGGCCTGGTAGCACTGCCAGCTCCAACATGCAATCAAATTCCCACCTACCTCTCTGCCACAGGGTTAAATGTGTGCGCCTGAAGGGCTGTCAGGTCTCCTGGAAGTAACTCTATTAACAGCTATTAACACTTAGCAAATGCCTTACTGGAGCCAAGTAGAAATAAGTGTATTTCACAGTGAAGTCAGAAAGAGCCAAAGCTGTTAGCTGCTCTGCACTGGGGCACAGAGGAAGAAAAAATAAACTGTTCAGACTGTAACATTCACTTGTGCTCATTAAGGCTTAAACACTCACAAAGCTGGGCAGACCAGATGTAGGAAGGATGGTCTTATTTAACAGATACAGTGTCATGAAGGGCAGTATGAATTCTTCACCTACAGCAAAGTTGCTCTGCAGACTGGGGTAAATAATACCCCAGCACTTTTATCCCACTTTCAGTTATGTTATGATAAGGACTGTCCTTTGTGTTGTACTCCTCCCACACCTAGGAAAGATAGATTTCATTTGATGTACAGGTTCTTGCTGACAATTTCTTGTTTTGCAATACACATAATTCCATGGGTCCCTTAAAGATATTCCTCAAGAAGCTAGCTGTCTTCTATAGGCCATATCATCTCCTGCAGTGTAAAAAGCTGTATCCCTCAAAGCACAGAGAATGAAATTGAATATTACCCTAATTACAATGCTGGAATTGCTAAAGAAGCCACATTTTCAAGTTAAAAAAAAAATTAAAATTACTAGTTTGGGGTAATTACTGTTTAGGAGATTAAAACTACTCAAAAAACTTCACACAGAATAGACAAGGAACAGGAAGAAACATAGGGTTAGTCCAGAAGAACTGCAATAGCCTCTAGGGTCCTTTAATCAAAGGAAGTGTTGTAGAGAGATAGGAATATAAGCCCATTATCAAGATCCCTGCATGATCAGATTTACATATTAGATGGATGCCTTTTGTTATTTTAGGTGACAGACAGCCACAGAGAGATAAAAACACTTGTGATTAAACATTAGCAAATTCTGCAAACTAAGATTTCTCAAATCTCACAGAAACTTAAAACCTCACTGGATAGATAACAAAAATACAGTGATTTTGTTTTGCTTCTTCCCCACAGAATCAAAGGCACATCTCTTCACTCAGTCCTGTTACTCCTGCACAGAGGGTCTCACTTCAAGCTCAAGAAGTATTTTTCCTTTCATTTTGGTTTTTAGGCTTCTTAAAAACACATGCACAGGCTGCAAAGACTCCAACCTGACTAAAGACTGTTTAAGCATGTAATTTTCTGGTGTCAGGTTAAGCAGGGACTTGTACTGGCATTCAGTAATGAGGACATCGTCACCTTTTTCAGGGTCTGCACCTAATGAACTTTAATTATTTTGCTTAGTAATGGAATGAGGCAGGTAAAAATTAAGTCCAGAGTCTGTGGAAAACACGGGAGCCCAGGTAACAGATGACACTACATCTGCAAGGAAGTGACATTTATCAAACCATCCAGACTGATC
Source organism: Pardalotus punctatus (assembly GCA_013400915.1). Taxonomy (NCBI): domain Eukaryota; kingdom Metazoa; phylum Chordata; class Aves; order Passeriformes; family Pardalotidae; genus Pardalotus; species Pardalotus punctatus. The sequence continues at coordinate 33,156 of VZTX01016464.1, forward strand.
TGGATCCCATGGTGAGTAAAAAGTCGGGAAACTAAAAAAAAAATCCCTCTTTAATTGTAAACGGTGCATGTGATATAGAATAGGAAGGACAAAACAAAGAATGGCAAAAATTCTAAAATCTGTAGGTACAGCTACATTTCATGGGGCAGATTCTCTTACAGAAAAGAAAAGTACCTTCCTACGATGAAGGCCTAAAACTCACCACACATTTGGACAGACAGTGTCGTGGAGAGAAGGCCAGAATTGCTAGAGGAAGTTGAAATCATCTGTGTGCAACACACACAAAAATGGGTTGCCATACTTCAGTGGCTGAAAGCCTAAAAGCTACAAAGCCGGGTGGGACAGGGCAGGTACGGTCCTTTCCACTATCCTCTGCTCAAACAAAAATGTCTGGTTTTACTCTGCAAAAAAATTTAGCTGGTTTTGGTTTGGCTTGGCTTTTAACTCATCATCTGTAAATCGTCCTGACTTCTGCTAAACCCTGAGGGAGCCACAGCAAGAACAGACTCGAGCCTGGCCCTGGCTTACTGCAGTTGTACATGGGGAGTTGTGAAGGGACGGTAGCTGTGTGTCAGCACATCCCCAGCCCAGCTCAAAACCCTGCATATGTTTTGTGTCACAGTCCATGCTGACACAGCTCTCTTTACAGAAAGATTTGCTTATTAGATATACAGAAGTTTCAAATCCTACTACATATTTTAGAAATATATAATAAAAATAATAAGCATCTTAGTAGCAAAAAGATGGTGCTAAAATTGCTGCCAAGAAGATTCTGAAATGTCAGAAAAGACTATAATGTTTTGTTTCATAAAAAAGAGGAAGCAGCAGCACCACCAGAAAAGTATCAGCAAGAAGTTCTCAAAAGGAGGCAGCTGCCATGACAGCCAGACTAAATCTCCTACTGCAAGAAAAACCCTGTACAGCCCTGCAACAGTTCTAGAGAAGGACATAGTAATGTCACACTTCAGATATTACACATGCATGGGATTTTAAAAAAAAACCCAAACATCCCCACATTTTGTTAACATAATTAGAGTTGTCTGGTGAATAACTTCTGCTCTTCCAGAATGTCACTCACAATTTCAATGGACTGCAAACCTTTAAACAATAAAAAAATAAGATCCATGCCCAAGTACAACTCTTTGATACAGATGATAGCCACCAGTTCTTTTCATTGAGTCAGTGGTGTGTGTTTTGTTGACTGAAACTTACTGAGTTATTTGAAGCCACCTGACAGATGGCAGCTGAGTAGATCTGGGTTTCCCACCATACTGCCAACCGTGAGGCAAAAAGAAAAGGTGTACAACTACTCTGAAAGAACATAACACAAATAACTGCCAGTATGGCTTCTTGATGCTGTACCAATAGCCATGCTGTTGAAATTTTCTTTCCCACAAATTAGCAAGGTGGAGAATGTTGTGTGGGTCAGTTATGAGAAAGTAAAAGTGTTGCACTACACTGTCCCATGTAAAACTGTATAGCTGAACAAATTACTGGCTTCCACAGCAGTGCTATAAACAAAGCTTTTCAAACAGCTGTTTTTGTGGAATAAACTAAAAGATACCATAATTTAGAGATAATGCTTTGCTATTTAGTAACAACCAAGCTCAAAAAACATCTTTAAATATAAACTGTGCATGTGATATAGAATAGAAAGAACAAAACAAAGAATGACAAAAACTCTAGAAATAGAATCCATAGACACAGCTAACTTTTGTAGAGCAGATTCTCTTACAGAAAAGAAAAGTAACTTCCTAAAGTGAAGGGTTAAAACCCACCTCACATTTGGACAGACAATGTTGCAGACGGAAGGCCAGAATTCCCAGAGGAAAAATACAAGGAAACCTTCTGCCACTTCTCTTTTGCAGCCACAATAAGCTGTTGTACCTGTTTCTGATACTAGAGGTTTGGGTTAACAGATTTTCAACTTCTGAGACTTATCAAAGTGTGTGGATTATAGATACATAATGTAAGTTTTCATACAGGAAAAGGAGAACATTGGATACTATCCTGAATCACTCACATGTATTATTTCGTCCTATGTATAATTTTCAAAATGTAATGGGAAGTTATGTGTTACACTATAAATGCATTTCACCTATTCTCAAGAGTTTTAACTTTTTCTCAAACTATGTTTGGAGAGAGAACAAGACGTAAGATTATTATAATTAAATCTAAATACCGTCCAAGCAGAAAAAAGGGTATCAGGTCTGGTCTGCATACATGTATGGAATCTCCAAACATGCTGCCCTTTCATATGGGCAAAGAAGCTTACACAGTATCTCAGAAAAAAACCCATACAAATAATGGGTTTTTTTCCTCTTAGAGGTAAGAGGAGAATTGTTAAATTCAAGTCTGGAAGCCACACTGAGGTATTATTAAGAAATTAACTATAGCTACCTCTTCTGCAAGTGGTGTCTTATTAACTTGTAGATTTTAACTGAAAGACCTTTTTATAGAAGTTACTGATTGAGTAAGCAAGCAAAGACAGCATAGAAGTGTGCCCTTGACTTGCTCCATTGCTCCTTTCCTGCATTCCTTCCAGTATCACTACAACCTTTTTTCATGCAGGCATGTCATAATTGCACTGAGTTTCAAGATGCACGTTTATAAAATGGAAAATATTTTTGTTTTCTAGCCCTTCTGCATTAGTTCAGACTGGTGGATGAGCTCTCAGAGCACTGGGATCTTACAAAAGCAGGACCTGCTACCTCTTCCAGGCAGTAAAGTTTCAGCTCTCTTGTTGAAAGAAAGAATTGTATTATGCCTGTTTTATCTAAGTTGTTCTGCTTTCAGGTATGCACTTAAACAGTTACAAACAGACCTTAAAATTAGCAAACCAAGAAGCTATATTAAAGTTATTTCCTAACACAGAAGTAAAGCAACACCATCTGTAGCTGCATTACTTCTATTGCAAAAAGAAGTGCAATATGCACTGTCCATGAGGTGTGAGCACAGCAAATCCAGATTCTAATTCTTATGTAATTTAATTATTTTGGAGTTGAGTTTAAAAAAAAAAATCTTTATTAGCTGTGTGATTTTAATAGTGGTGTTTATACAGTTCTGTAACTACGAATATTATGTACAATAGCTTATCTGTTGCTGCAGTCAGACTTTACTACTGTTTTATCTTCTACCATAAACCAGACATATATCAAGATAAGCTAGACAGTAAGAAATACAGTTTTCAGCAGTATTCACTGTTTCCGTGTTACAGCACAACTTCAACATCTCAGTTATACATGGTGTAGAATTTTAAGGCAGTTTTTCTTCATGTATGTAATTGTCAGGTATTGTTTTTATCTTAGGAAAATTCAGCCCATAGAAAGATAGAGAAACAAAGCAAACAAAAGATTGGCAGGTTGAGCTACAAGCCAGATCTGAAAAATATGTGTAGTCCTGGGTTTGGTCTGATCACTGCTGCTTGTTGTTCCTTAATTCGTTATTTCCCCTATGCACAACGGACTTCAGACCAATGCAGATGATTATGGCACTTGCTGAAACGCTCACAATACTCCCACCTGTTGGGGAAACCTGTGAATGATACTCTAGTATATACTTCTACCATGAGGTTAATAAATTATAAAAAGTTAGAAATTATAACTTAACAGAGTATAAAAACTTATCATTGTCACCTGACAATTTTACTAGGGGATCACTCAACAGCATTTAGACCATGCTTGGCATCCAGCATTTCATTCTATTGTTCTTCCCTCCCCGTACTGTCCTCCTTTCCTGTTTCTAGGCCCTCCTGTTAAAACATCCGTTCTCGACCTGCCACTGGTTTACTGAGGTCTGCCTGTTCCTTCATTTCCAAGTGGTAAGGGCAAAACATGACAAATCTGGTGCTGAATGAACCCACACCACACTGCTGGTGTGGCCTTCAGAGTAAGCAAAATCTAGGGCTTCCCCAGAGAGCAAGCTGTACAAAAGTGTGTCTGAAGACCTCCTTTTGACAACAAAAGGGCTGAATGAGCAGCACTATGGGGTGACAAATGAATTCACAATAAGCCTACCAAGTAAGGGATAGGAAAAAGCAGCATGCAGGGGACTGATCCTGGATACCATACAGATGCAGTTAAACTTCCCTAACAGATAGTCCCCACCTCAGCTCTTCTCCCCGACAGAAAATGGACAGGGAGAGGGCAGGAAGATACATCCACAAAAGACTTCAGAAAGTTGAACCTGCTTAATATTGAACATAACTTCGCTACAGCATTTGAAAGTCCTATGTCTGCAATACCCATGACCACATTTATAAATATTCAGAGCTGAGAGCACAAGAAGACAACATGATAGTAACCATCTTGCAAACAGTCAAGACAACATGCAGTGTGCACCTTCCAAACCTCCATCCTTGTTACAAAGATGCTGATATTTTATGTTTCCAAAAAGTGACAACAGCTGTTTTTTAGCTACAGCAGTCTCTACTCAAAAGCTCCTGTGGTTAAGAGGTGGGGAAACTCCTTCTCTTAGCCTCAAAATGAAGCTTTTGTCACAAATTTTACCTGCATCTCCCATTTCTGTTGGACTTTTCAGTCATAACACAGTCACAGCACAGGTCTGGGATGCTGGCTCAGACTGATCCCCACCGTTTAACCTCACAATGATCATTATTTGTTACAGAACAGCACAAGGCCAGGGTACCAGACTGCTCTCAGCTCAGAAACGGTTTCACTGGCTTATCTTTTTTCTTTCAAAATCGCTCTGAAAATTCACACACAGAGCAACACCATGACTTCTGAGATATGAATTCTGAGGTAATTCTGATTTCTTGCCTATGCTGCCAAAACCCACTAATAACAAGAGGTCTTACTGCAGTCATGTAGATAGCATGCACTGAGAGGGGCTTACTTATCCAGAAGTTAGCAATTAGTGAAGACAAGTTTTCAGTGCATAAGCAAGCACAAAACAATTTCTCAAGAGCAAACATATCAAATAATATTCAATTACTTGTTTGTTACTGTCATGGCTTAGCCAGCTGGCAATTGAGCTCCCCAGAGCTGCTTGCTCACTCCTACCGATGGGGCAGGGGAGAGAGTCAGAAGGGAAAATGTGAGAAAACTCGTGGGTTGAGATACAGACAATTTAATAGGCAAAGGAAAAGCTGTACACAATAGCAAAGCAGAACAAGGGATTCATTCACCACTTCCCATGAGCACGGAGGTGTTCAGCCATCTTCAAGCCAAGCTGGGCTCCATCACAGGTAACAGTGATTTAGGAAGACGAATGTCATCGTTCTGAATGTCCCTCTCTTCCTCCTTCTTCCCCCAGCTTTATATGCTGAGCACAACACCACATGGTCTGGGATATCGCTGTGGTCAGTTTGGGTTAGCTGTCCTGGCTGTGTCCACTCACTGGTGGAGTGCAGTGAGGAACAGAAAAGGCCTTGGCTCTGCGCAAGCCCCGCTCAGCAGTAAGGAAAACACCCCTGTATTAACACTGCTCCCAGCAGAAATCCAAAACAGTGCTCCATAAAAAGTACTATGAAGAAAATTAACTCTACCACAGCCAAAACCGGACAGCTATCTGGAATGAGGAGGTAAGCAGTGACAGCTGCTGACAGTTTGGGAGCTCATAGAGATTGTGATGGAAGTTAAAGAGAAGCTGTTTTTGAGGGCCTTGCACCAAATACCACAGCATGGACTGACACTGGCTTATAGCACTGTTTCTTCAAGTAGCAAACTTTTCACTCATTATTTTAACTTTTTTTCCTTTAACAGGATCACACATTAATTGTTTCTGCCAACAGTGCTATGCCAAGCAAAGAGCAGTACTGGAAAGAATGAGACAGTGACCTGCATGAACAGAGGTAGGAAAATGCAATTCTCTGGTCTGGTGAAAAGTACAGCAGACCTGAGCTATTCTTGTCACATAGAAAAATAAGCTTCCCAGCAGTAATTTATGGTATAATTCTTATGAAATATTTGTGTTATTACAGGAAGTTGCAGCCTTTGTAAAAATAAAAGCAGGTCTAAGAAATCTGAGGGACAGAGCACCAAACACATAACTTTGAAAAAAATCCCTGCATTGAAAACAGAAACCGTGCCATAATGTCAGTTTCCCCAGAGAAGTAGGGGGAGTCAGAGTGCTGCACTGAACCTGACAGCACCACCACAGGCCATGAGAAGAGATACTACACCAGAGCTGCTCTCAGCAAGATGTAAGAGGTGTTGCTGGATGCTTATCCATCAAAACACAGCGCCAGAAGAATTTTAATTGAAAAGGAATATTTTAATTAAAAACAGAAAATCTAGTATCACAAAGCAAAAGCTCAGAAAGAGCTTGAAAACAAAGTGCCAGAACAAGTGTTACATACAGGACATTTTAAACAGTGCTACTGGAGTGCATGACAAATAATGTTGGTTTTTTGTTGGTTTTTTGTAGGTATGGCAGTGACGCTGACAGAAGAGGAAAGTGAATATTATCTTAAAAAAAGGAAAGTTTCTGTTCATATAAAAGTGGTGTACATGTGGGAAAACATATGTGTCTCGGTTTGTGAGGGCTGTGTTCCAGTCCCAAGCACATGATCCAAGTATTTTGCTAATGTGTAACAATTAAACTATGCCCTTTTTCTCTGAGACGCCAAAGCCATTAATCACGCAGACATCAGTCAAAACACCACTTGCATATCAAACGGAAATCTTACCTAGATAAAATTTCAAATAAAAAAACCCTAAAAAATACCTATGTGAATAAGCTCCTTTTAGTACAAATTTGATTAAGAGATTTAAAGGGACATTTAAATGGATATTAAACCTAAGCAGAGTTTGCTCTTTAAAATTGAGTTTAGCTATAGTTTACATTCACAAGCCAGATGTACCTAATTATATGGTATTGCTTCAAATAATCATATTGATTTCTGCTTGTTCCAAATAGGCTATAAATCAGTTTATTATTTGCATAAAGCTTAGACTGAAGCCACAAAGAATCTGGAGGAGCACTTGCAAGAACTGGATTTTTTTTTTTGCAAAATATTAACTAAGACTACACTAAACAAGCGCTGGAAAGTCAATGTCCAAAGAAACTAAAAAAATCATCATTTATGGAAGTCTTAGACAGAAGATTTTCAGCACTTGCTTTCTCTGGTTTATGGTAACATTTTCATAACTAAAGCTCACTTGAGAAAACAGCACTTCAGGCTGGTCCAAGTGAGAGTGTCTACCAGAGCAGCATTATCTTCCTCTTCTTCCTTTCCATTTACCATGCCACATGCCAGCACAGGCACGTGGTGTGCACTTACACGACATTCATAGCTAATTTCTAGTTTTGGTTTTGCTTTTTTTTTTTTTTTTGGCTAGGAGAATTTAAACCACAACTAGGTCTCTTTTAAAATATATATATATAATAAATTAATTGCAGCTAAAAGTAAGTATTTGTCTCAAAAAGAAGGGTTTGGATGACTTCTAATCTAGTCATAACCACTGAAAATCCATACCTTGCTCACTTTTCTCTCTATTAAGCAAGCTTACACTGGTGAGCAATGTTCAGGCAAATTTCTGGTTAGCATTTCCACATCACATGAAAAACTCAATATTGGATGTTCATTGATTGCTCTCAGCTCCAGCTAGAAAAAAACCCAAACAAACAAAACATATCAGAGCTCTTGATGGACTCCAAATGAGTTTATTTTGTAGAAATATGTCTAACTTCCCAAGGATTTTACCCACTTTACAGGAAACTCATACTTCAGCCCTTAGAATTCTTCAGCAACAATAGCAACACAGTTTGCTCTCTGGTGCTCAGCCAAAGTGAATACCACTTCACAGGGTTATTGCAAGATTTTTCAGGAACTATTTCAAGTATTCAGTTTCCAAAATAAAAAAAAAAAAAAAGAAAGTTGTGAATAACAAGATCTGAACAAGACTTCTTAGTCTTGTTGCTCAATATCTTGTTTGCGGAAAGCTGAATTATGGCACATACTTAAGATGATATAGTTGTTCATGCGGATGGGCTCTCAGGCTGTGCTTCCCCAACTCTTCCTAAAGGCTTAAGATTTTACAGTGTGTTTCCAAGATCTGAGGCTCAGTATGGACAATAGTTACTACCTTTGTCAGCTAGAAAATAAATGGCACAAGAGAAAGAATGAAGACTGCCACTGACTCCGCACACAAGGAATGTGGCTCTTGGATCGGGAATCCCCCGGGGCAAACCTCTGAATGTTGCACTGAGGCCAAGTCTCAGAAGAGCTCCCCCAGCTCCCCTCTGTGCATCCCACATCCATCCCACTCGGGACATCTGCCAGCCACTGATTAGGTCATGGAGCATTTGCTGGTGGTTTTGGTCAATGCCACGAGGTGGCAACAGCACCCTGAGTAAAACAGAGCAGATCTTCTCCAGGGAGTTTTGCACATCCAGGGAAGAGAGCAGGAAAATGCCAGTTAAAATGTCGAGTAAGAGGGCTCCCATCCTGCCCTGCAATAGCATTTTATACTACAACACACGGAAGGGCTGCAGCTGTGTTTTGACTGTGCACACTGGAATGGCAAATCTGGAGAACAAAATGCTCACGAAGCAGAGGACATCACCTGAAATCAGTCAGCAAAGCATCAGGTAGCAGTACAAAATACCTATAATATTTTCCAACCCAAATCCCAGAGAGGTTTGGAAAAAAATATATATCTAGAGGATAGCTACATTAAGATGGCAATATAGCAGATGATGTCGTGCTAACAGCTTGGTTCCATGAATTTGAAACCACACTAAAATTTCAATTATCACTTCAAAGTATGGCCAAAATTGTGCTAATTACAAGGCTCACCCCTTGCTCCCAGTTTCTGCCTGCAATGACGTATTTCAGCCCTGCTCTGCCTTGTATGTTTTTCCCTTCCCTATCTTGCCATTGCATTTCCACAAATGGGTAATGTAACCTTATTTTTTTCCCCTTTGAGGGCAAGTGTTGAGTTACCTGTAACTCAACTTCCCAGCTGCAAAGTCAGTGCCAGCCTTTCCTCTTACCATTCATCAGATCTGATGTTGAGAAGTCTCAAATATCACTACTACATAGAATTAAAATGCCAGTAATAAACCAGGAACACCACATATAAAGACTGCACATACAACCTCAATTAGGTCTGCAAAATATCCCCAAGTATTAAGCTTTTCTTCATCTTACCTCCACAAAAATGCAATGTCTCATTAATTCTGTGAGAATTCAAGTATTCAAAAGATGTTTCTCTTTTGAAAATTGAGAGATACTCAAATGGTGGAAACAGGATGGTATACCTAAAATTAGGTAATAATTGTTTCTTCTGTGTCCACTGTAAACCTGCAGTGCAGGGGCACGCCCCTCCAATATTTTTTTCCCAAGTGTTTTTTTAAAACCTCTAGAAAACATTTTTTTTTAAATGCAGCTAATTTATAGTAACACAGATGTGATCTGAAAAAATGAGATATTCTAGTTTAATCAGTGCTGGCTAGAGACAATGATCATGTTTTTTAAATGTGTACAAAAATAAAAAGTACTAAATCTATGTTTTCTAATTCCTGGCTGCCTTAGAGCATTTAATTCTAAATGTACGACAAATGCATTACATTCCCTATGAAAAAAGGTGAAGCAGGAATTGCCACCACTTAAAACATTCCCATTATTCAAAACAATGCTATCTAAGCAAGTAAGATTTTCCCCAAAATCTTGATTCTTATTTTAAGCCAATGTAAAGTTATGAAGTTTTTCTTCCCTGTAAGCAAAATTGAAAAAGCAAATCTCCATTTATGAATCTCCATTACCAAACACCAGACATGACACACTTGTCTTAACTGTGAAACTGAGAGAATGGTACTAAAGAAGACATGAACTGAAAGCAGTAAAACAGCATCTATTTAGCACAAAGCTTATATGTTCACTTGGCTACACAGCTGTTCCATTCAAACCAGATTTTTATAAGCAAACACTCTTACTTGATCTCAGTGCAGTTGACTGTGTGTAGAAAACAGCAGCAAATCCAGTTGATGAACAGAAAAGCAGAGGTGAAATGTAACATTATGAGGCCAGGCTACAAATATATTTGACTCAAAGCTAAGGCAATGCCTTCCCAAAACAGATAATTTCAACATCTACAAAACATGGCTTATTTTTAACATCAGGAAAAAGCCAGCAAGATCTTAGCTGACAGTAAACAAAGAGAATGTTTGGGCAACATAATACTAAAGCCATCATGTTTCCCCATTTCCTGAGAGTTTGGTTACATAATTCTCTGTGGTTTTTACTCCATAGTTTATACTGTAAATGCAGATTGACCTTCAAGCTTGTGACCAGTTCTTGACAGGTCTTCAAAAGTCACTGCACAAACAATCTAACTTCTTTTCAAAATTCATATGGAGTTTAAATGCAGCAGACTCCATGTGTAGATACCTGGAAATCTAGAACTAAGTATATCAGGTCTGTCAAACAAAGGGAATCAGGGGTTAAGAAATGAAAACTTCTCTGCAAAAATCGCAGGCATGATAATAAAATAAAATCAATCTTCTCAAAATAAAAATAAGAGCAGTTTTGGTCCTAATGACTGCAAGGAAAAAAAACAAAAAATCCAATTTGTCATAGTGGGTTTCTAATCTTTATTCCAATATTTATCAGAAATACATGAAATGCAAACACTTAATAGTGAATAAAGGGGAAAATAGTGAAAAAAAATAAACTACTACACTAAAATATGATTTATGACAAATAAAGAAATCTGTCTAAATATAAAACTTGGAGAAAAAGAATAATTTTCTCTAAAAAATTACTACTCAAAACTGGCATTTTGTGATGACTGCTGCAAACACTGCTGCTTTGTCTTATATTTGTGAACTTGATATGTTTTTTTATTTTTCTAGTTTTTAAGAAGCATGCAAGTACACTCAGCATGAGATGTTGCATTTTCAAGTCATAAGGTGTAACGAATGTCAGCATCCCCTGCATGACTCAGGGTGACATAGATTCTGCAGAGCGTTCACTGACCACGCATGCATGGAGCACCTTGGGGTATGTACTGCCTATCTATTTCTCCCAGATCCTTTGAAATGTGGTATCTACGAATATTTATCATTTGAAGAGCGTTACACGTGAATGCCAACTCCTTCTTTTAAATCCAGTTGTAAAATTCTTTGCAGAACTAGATGGGCACAGGCCAATGTGCACAACAAAAACCAGAAACTACTCAGTTAATCATATTTGTGCAACAAACATCTGAAAGAAAGTAATGTACTTGATTACCACAGAGATTTATGATCATCTTATCTGATCTCCAACTCAAATCTACTTATGCTTTTTTACCAGTTGGTTTCTAAATGAAATCAAAACTGAACAAGGTTAGAAATCCTTGACATTGGCTAAGACTTGGAGCAAGGATTTTTTTTCACCTTGAAGCTGTTCCTAACATCAGCATATAAAGAAAAAAACAAATTGTATTTACTCCAAATTAATGTATTAACAACCTCCACTCAGGGACAGGTCTTGTTTCAGAAGCCCAGGATACGATTATTTTTGGGAAACAGGTACTACCTTTCCACGTGAAGTAGGACATCCTTCTCCAGACAGGAACTAGGACTTCATGCATGACAACTTCTACTGATGACCAGGAAGTCCTTCCCTAACCAGCTGGTGGTTCTGAATCCCAGGGAAGCTCCCAGCTCCTTTTAAGTGTGCTGACGTCTGACCCAGAGCTGTGTGCTGAAATCCCTTGCGGAGTAAGACAGTGGTTTTTTCCTCCCCAAATTATTTATGACAAAACCCTCCTGTATAAAGCTACAGGTTTTTCATTTGACATAGTACTGGTTTCACAGGGTAAAAACACTCTAACTACAAGTGTCTACTCTAAAATTGGCTTCACACGTAAGTTAATTATTCACAGGTGGTTTATACTAAAACTCAAACTACACATAAATGTTATTTTGACTAAACAAGAAAAATGAAACTGTATCTTCTGCATCTCAGCAGAACTACCAACCCCAACAAATAAATAGTATCTGTTTCTGCACTGAACCTGAGAGAAGCTATTGATCAAAGCGTCTGATACACCTCCAGGAAAGGAAAAGAGGCTTAGCAACATTCTGAAAGATAAAGTCCAGGTAGCGACAAAAAACATCAACAGTTAACATCTGTGAGGGCACCCATAAGGCTCTTGTTTAACTGCATTTGTGATACGTGATACCCTCTTAAAATATGTATTTCTATTTTTATATACATTCTAATAAATACAAAATTTTGGGGACCAGTTCCACTACAAAAATTCAGCAATTTATTTTTAGGCCAAAAGCTTGAATATATTCAGCACCCTACCACAAGCCTGTGCCATCATTCTGGTCTGCATAACCCTTGATTTGTTATAAAATAAGACAGCAGTATCGACAACTGCCTACCTGGTAGGCTGTTCAGAAGTAGTCCTACGACATGCACATTTCATCTGCAAACCACAGTGCTTTCAAATGCCACACTGCTGTATTCCTACATGTTTACTGGTAACCAGTACCTTTCAGAGATACCGTCCACTCCCATTAGGACTAAACATGACTAGAGCTGCTGTGGCAGAAGTGCTCACACCTCCTCCCCCTAGGAGGACACAAGTAGCTGGATCACACTGCTGCACCCTTGGTTTATTTACAATCTTTGAATATCAAATGCCCTTGACAGCACTCGAGGCAGAAAGACAGAGGAGAGTGAATACAAATATGGAACACATCTGGAATTATCAGTAGTGATCAATAAACAACCCTCACATCTGCTCATTCATGTTCACACCCTCCCCCTCCAGAGGACACAGGTCACTCAGGGCTGTGGCCTTGAAAGGCTCCTTTGCAAAAGATACCGATGCCTGTCTAAGGTAAAATACTATCCCCCAATCCGAGGAAAATACCAAGGAACCCAGCTGAGGCCTGACAGGAAGACATGGGATGTTATGCATTGGCTACCTGTGTGTTTAAAAGGGACAAGCACACCTCATGGGGCTGAGAAACATCCACATTTATGTGGCTGAAACTGACCGGTTGACAAGGGGAAGCATTTGGGAAGTTGTCCCAGCACTCCCAAGATTTCTGAGTATTTTAGAAGATGAGGTAAAGTGATGAGTAGGAACTCATATCTCAGACTGAGAAGGGGGGAAGGCATCCAGTTGCAGCGCTAGGAATCCATAGGCTCAAAAACAGAAAACCCATTATTTTTAATAGTAAAAAAGAAAGGTAAGGCTTAGGAATTCTTATTTCAAGTTGTGGGTTTTTTTTTTCAACTTTGTGCTGGGTCTTTCACTGGCAGCCCAGATGTTAAACCAAACCAAGTTATCTTGTAAGACAACCTCCCAAAAGTCAGTGACTTCCCTACATAGGAGAAAGATCTCACACTTCTCTTTATGTGATACATTATGGTTGTTAACAGTCAACACTAAGGCTATTCTTTCAGTGGGGAAATGCTAGACATCCTTCCATACTGCATGGAGCTACTGTGCAGAGGTACACAGAAATGCTGTGCCTTAACCATTCCAGTGTGCTGAGGAGAGCAGCTTCCATGTAATCCAAATCTGGATGGGCTGTTCCTCAAAAAAGCCTTGTCTTGCCTTGCACCATTCAGAAAGAATTCAGAATCCTCAGGACAGCAATCACAGGTATTGTCAGGGACTGCTGATGCCTTGCATCATTTAATGTAGATTTTATGTCAGCTGATGACATCACACACTCCACTACATCACAAACATGAGAAGGGGTGTTCATCTTTATACTACTGCAATGAAATGGAAAATGTGCAATCTGTGTCCAAATGAAGAACAGAAGAAGAAAAACACATCATTTCTGGTAGGCATCAAAAGATGTGGTGGTGTGCTGGAGGTTGAGGGGTGTGGAATTTTTCCCCATCCTGGGTGCTAGGTTACTAATGGCTGGATACTTAAGGACTATTAACTCCTTTTGTAAGAGACAAAGAGCTAGCTGGGCATGGGGAGGGGAGAGCAGATGTGGTCATCAGAGAAGACACTCGACCATGGACTATGGGAGAGGCAGCAGGGGGGAACTGTGGGCTCCTCAGCTACAGNNNTGCCGCCCCTGCTCCCTGCTCTGAGCTCCTGCCCCACGTCTGCTGCACGCCCGCCATTGCCCTGCCCGTCCCGCCCCGCCCGCTGCCTCTCGGTCCCTCGCCATAACCCGCACCCACAGAGCTGAGCGCCCACAGCGCCCCCTGCAGCTGCGCGGGAGTCATCGCACCCGCCCTGCCCGGCCGGGAGCCCGACAGCGCCCCTGCCGGCTGGGACCGGAACTGCACCCAACGGGAAAAGCGCTTGGCAGCCCAGACACTTCTGTCACCGCATCTTCTGGTTTTGGTTTGTTTGTTTGTTATTGCTACTGTTGTTGTTGATTGTTTGCCTTGCCATAGATACTAGTAAAGAACTGTTATTCCTTTTCCCATATCTTTGTCTGAAAGCCCTTGATTCCAAAGTTATAATAATTTGGAGGGAAGGGGGCTCACATTTGTGGGTTCTAAGGGAGGTTCCCACCTTCCTTAGCAGACACCTGTCTTCAAACTGAGACATGGTGAGATACAGCTGGAGGCAAAGACAGGAAGACAGTCTCTATAAGCAACAGCACTGCTTCTTTTCCCGATTATATGGGTGAGTACAAGTGGTCGTAACACTAAGTAAGAGAGGCAGAGTTTGCTAAATTCTGGTTTAGCTTCTTTCAGAGAGAGTACAGAAAATGAAGATGAACTCCTGCGGCAGAGCTCTATCCTTGCTGTTGTGACTCCAGCACCTCTTGTAGGGAAAATTCAAAGCAAGGTGATCTTATGGATGAGAATTGGAGTCAGCTTACTTCTTTGAGAAAAGGAAATTATTTTAAGCATTTAAGTCTAGTGAATGTAATGTCTTTCAATATTTTATATTCAACTGTTTGAATATAAAAAAATTCCAACTTGCTGTGCTAATCTGTGCAGTAGTTTGACAATACAAACTTTATCAGAACCAGGGCATTTACAGACTTTTGCCAAAAGAGTGCAGTAAAGCTATCAGTTATTCTTCATTGTCAATAGCATCAAGGAAGTGAGTTCAAGATGGATAAAAAGGAAACCACCAATTTAAACAGTAAAACAATGTGAAACTTGTGCTTTCCAAGAATTTTGTTTAGGTAGAATTTGATGATACTCATTGTTTGTGACACATGGCAGCAGCCCATCCCAATCTCTGTAGCAATCAGGTATCAGAAGAAATCCTCAGAGAATTTGTCAGCATCTTCAGCTTGTCACCACACATTTCACAACCTTGGGAAAGGACCCAAAGTCTTTCATGGAGGCAGCAGATGCTGGAGATGTAAGCCACCCTTGGCTGAGTTGGAGGGAGGATACCACTTGAGAAATCAGTGCTCTGCTGCACATGGAGAACAGAGCACGCTTTCGTGCCCCTGTACAAGTGGAAGCATCTTGAGGTTGTATGAGTACAAATAAACTAAGAAATAGTTTCAAAAAATAGATTTTAAACTATTAAAGAAATAATTTATGTTTTAAACTATTCCTAGGAGTGAGGCTGACATACATCAGTGAGAAAATCACCCGAATGGATAACTCTGAATGCCAGAAGGTACTCTGCCACCTGAGTTAATCTTACCTGCCCTTGAAGGAAGGAGCTGGAGAAGTCAGCTGTCAGTCAGCATCTATGTGACACTGGAGAAAAAACTGCCAGGAGGCAGGCTTTCCTTTGCTGCTTCCTCACCCTGCCTTTAAACCTCAGAATACATTAGGCTCTTCATTAAGAAAAAAAAAACATGTTCCTTACAGTACTAGAAACCTCCGAGTTCATGGACTGCAGCGATTGTGAAGGTCTGGCTGGGTGACTGAAAAATTACGGCTACCAGTGAAGCAGAATGCTGTAGCAAATTTTGGTGCTATGAACTCAGAACACGGCTAAGAGCTTTCTTCACACTACTCACTTGTGAACACAAGGAGCAGCTGCAGCAGAGCAGAGCAAAGGTTTGTCCCATACCCCTGCCTTCAACAGTGGCCAAAAGCAGGAAGAGGACAAGACAAGTGGTGCTGCCTCCAGGCACCATCCGGACTACCTGGAGTTCAGGATCCATCAGAGGCAGAGATGGCATGGACTGCAGATAGTTATGTGCAACACAAAAGAATTTGAGAAAGTACTGGATTTTACAAATTAAAATAGAGAAAAACATAAACAGGAAGGATTAGGAACACATTTAAAAGTTCATAAATCTGTAACTTGGGAAATACATTTCATAACTGATTAAGTTAAAGCTTTTAGCTTGTATGATGTGTAAATACCAGCGGACAACACCATATTGATCACTAAGAATTATGGCAACATATTTACATGGGAACTACTCATATACTGAAATATCTGTGCAACATTTTCATGTTTTAAAGTTATAAACACATATTTATTATTTGCTGAATCCAGTCCCAGTATCAACCTATCTCCATTTGTTAAATATTACAATACTAGACCAATTTATTTTAAATATTTAATGACTAGCACTTAATATTAATTTACAGCTGTTAAGAGGCGTAAAACTAGGCGTTACCTGTTTATATCGTAAAAGTAAACCTGAAATAAGAACAAAAGTTATATTAATTAATAAGGCAATCAAAATATCCACTTTTTTTTGTGTCAATGAAAAAGATCCCTAAACAATATAGTCTTCAAGCCTCTCTTGAAGAAGCTGGAAAAAATCCTGGACAGTAAAATCATACATCTATGTCTTCAGCACTCTGGTTCAGCGGATAATTAAATACAACTGTAATAGGGAAGAAAGTCACAGCACCTCGGCTTCTGTGAATTGTCCTGTTTTGTCAGAGTATCTCTATCACAAATAATGCTATTTTAAGTGACTGGTATTATGGATTTTAGAAAAGCAAGGAAGAACTGCAGCAAATAACTCAGTATTCAGTCCAACCTGTTTAAGAAATAACATAATTTTAACTTTCTTGTGTATTTTGAAAAAGAGACTGCAGATCAGGATTAAAGACTACCAGTTTTCCTCCCTTAGTTAATATTTCAAGTATGTTGAACAATCTCAGTCCTTCCTTCATATGCAGTGACTTTCCACTTGCATTGGAAAGCTATACAGAAACAATTAAACAACTGCCAAGGAAGAATATTTTAAAAACTCTCTATGTTTGCTAGTAGGAACATAAAAATACTTTGACATGCACATGTATGTAGGCTACACATGCACTTACTGGGATGTTTATACAGCAAAGGGTTTTTCAAATACACAATGCACACACACGTGGATTGCAGACGCCACATTGGCCCTTCTCATACACCTCCTGCAATGCAACCCTGCCACTGCTGACCCTGAGAGGCAGATTTTCTTAAGAGCTAACTACAAAATCAATCATTAGACACAGCTAAATAAGAGGTTAAGATTGATGGAAAAAACTCTCAGTGTCCAGCATCTTTTGTTTTCCGTACATCCATTGTACTTAGGCATTCCTGGGTCACATCCCCCTGCACTGCAAGGTAAATCTCACACTTTACTGTGACAAGTGGCACAATAAATGCCACATGCTACAGTAGCACAACATACACGTTACGGATCATAAGCCCTAGTCAAAGGCAGTTTTTCCAGGTGTAAAAGTTAATATTTGAGAAACAAAGCTAGGCTGTAGCAAGTACTGAATGCTCCAAAGAAACCCATACTTCAAAAACTGGCTTGGAGAGGACCTAACACCCTTTAAAATATCTCAGAATCCAAAGACTCTACAAAATTTCCTTTAAAGTCTCATATGTAGATGATGATTATATTGATTTAAGGCTGATTAATTTACATCTGCAATTTCAGAAAACTTCAAAATAGCAAACAATAAAGGGAAATGGAAAAAATGAAAAAGTGATCTGACCAACAACTACTGCCTCCTGGTTTACACCTGCACTCCAGGCTATGGAATGCTTTTTAAAGAGAGGTTAAAGAACCTGAAGCATTATTCAGAAATGGCTATCTCAAAAGAAGGCCATGTGAAAACAACCTATTATCTTTTCCAATTCAGATATTATATGACAAGCTACTAGTGAACAAGAGGTGACTATTAATGCCTAGCTGGACAATGGAGTTGCTAAAAGAAAAGTGGTAGCAGGAATTACTGGAAGGGGAAATATCAGACTAAAAGAAAGTTTCTTCTACAATTTGGGTAAGCCTAAATCTTCCAACCTATTTAACCAAAATTTCAGTAATAAAACTTGGTTCAAAAGAATGTGAGTGTTTGTGAGATGTCTCCCACAAAGCTGACAGGCGTCCTTAACAGAGAAAGAGAAAACACACAGGGGAAAAAAAAGAACGAATCAGGGCAGGGCTGGTTTCAGTGAAATGGGACACAAACCAGTGTATCTCAGAGCAAAGTCAGACTGAGAGACTTTCATGAACACGAACTTTTAAGCATTGCCTCCAAATGAAGTGTACAATTCCCAACCCTCAGACATGTTATACCCACTCTGTCTTCTCCTTCCACCCAGCCTGAGAAGTCCCAGTGGCAGCAAAATATCTGTTCAGCTGTACAACATATCCGACTGAAGAACTGATTCACAGAAAAAGATTGCTGGGGTGAAAGTAAAAAAGGCTAACTGATCTCATGATTGAGTTCCTCATTCTGACGAACATGATCGTTTCTGCTGACACAAGGAAGGAAACAATACAAGCATGGGAACAGGACAGCATGACATTTTTGGCAGCCGAAGGTGTGTGAAATCAGTGCCAACTGACTTGAATCCTTCAGCAGAGAGGATGTCATCAGCTGGAAACAAAAGGAAAAGGTCCGATGCCACAAGATCATGACAAATCAACCAATCTGTCACTGCTCTGAAGAAGATAAAACAGTGGTGGGACATACAAGACACTCATCTGCATACAAAGGATGACACAGAGACTTGGTATGTAGTTAAACAACAAAGCACAGCTTCAACTCTTCCACAGACCCTCTCTAAAGTCATAAAATGTGTGGGCTTAAGGATGCCTTGCTTTTAATCCTGCACCCAGCAATGTAAGTATCATAATCCTTTAACCATTTTGAGACCACATAGGTCAAAACATTGTTCTGGTCATCTCTTTCCTGTTCTGAGACTGAAAATTTATTTGCTCGCAGTATTTTTTTTAGTTATGCAGCCCTTGACTGCAGCTACTTTTCCACTGGTGTGTCTGTCATGCATAATCCTGTTCTGTTTGATTACACAGGGGCTTCTGCATTTGAAACAACACTCACATAACACAGTTTTTGAAAAATACTTTAGTTGTGTGCCCTATTTATCAGTCCAAATTCCCATTACATTCCGTCAGGCATTACACACACCTGATAGCAGGGGACATTACCAGTCCTCAGCCCCTTTTCCTAGGTATACCACATCTGTTTCTCTCTACCCACCCTTCTGCCAACCTGACAGCATCCCAACCATCTCAAGACCCAACCAAATTCAGGCCTACCACGATAAGGTCCCCAGTGTGGACATCATTGCATCACACCTGCCTGTTAGCATCAGTGACTGATCCCATTTATTTCATCAACCACCTCTTTTATTGCACGGCACACAATTCTCATGGTGGAGGTGGGCAAGAAGATAACTTCAGAACCACTCCCCACAACAGCCTGGGAAATGCTCCAGCATGATATTCACTGTACAGGTTCCTTTGAGGCTCACACCCCAATCTCAACACCTACTGATGCTTGAAATGCTGTATGTTTAATATAAACAAACTTTTTCAAAGTTTAATCACCCAACTTCTCTCTTTCTGGGTATTTATCTTGTTAAACTGGGCCTTCTTCATCCTTCAGGCCAGCTCTAGAGGAGCAGGTAACTCAGCAACACGTGCTGAGAGCAGTACTTAACCTTCACCTGAAACAAGGACAACTTCAAGTGATCAGAGGTGTTCACACCATTCTTGGAACCAGCTCAAATGGCTGATTCCTGACAACATTTGCTAAGGAATTGTACACTTTCTCACATGCAGGCAGCGAAGGAGCCAAACATTCTTTTTGCTTCAGTTACCGCTGCACAGCTTTAATGGTGTACCAGGACCTCACCAGGTCCACCCAGGACCCTACAGCCCCATATGTCCTCGAGCTCCAAAAGCATCTGCTACACCATCATCAACACTGCTCAGAGCAGCTGGCACAGCTAAGCATGAAGAAAAACATGTCCTGCCACACATCGGCTAATAACGTGCCTAAGAATCTGTTAGTAATGCAGCCACATGAGCCTGCATGTTGAGGACTAGTCTTAGAAACTTCGAATCATTCAGGTTTTAAAAGATTTTTGAGTCCAACCTCTTTCCAAGCTGCACCAGAAATGCTGCCACAATAAAACAGTTAATGTCAAAGTGTATCTATGCCTGTGGCAGCAAGAAAACACTTAGCGGCTGAGTCCACATGTCTCTGTCCAGTAAGAACAGAAGAGAAAAATCATGAACAGTGATCCCAGCAGAGGCAGAACTCCACCTAGAAATGTTACTTATGACAGACGTGTCTGTATGCATGCAAAGAAAAGCATGTACTTGCCTACAGTGTTCAGGAGAGCAGGATTCAAACCAAGGGAATGGCAAAGGAAGAGCGTAGCAGTCAGTTTTCTCACAGTTCCAATTCAAAACAAAGTGGAAGAGAAGAATCGGAGTGAAAGTGGCTGATGACTTCAGCATGAGAGTTGGTTTCAATCTGCGACTGAAAAAGCTTGTGCTGGTTTTAACATGCACCATCTGAAGCAGTCTCTCAACAGCTCCAGATTCCTGGCTTCAAGCTCTCCAATAAGGAAAGAAGTATCAGTCACCGAGGGATTGGTCTCATTGCACAGTCTCTACAACAAATATATTCATTATTTTGCAAGTGGGCAAACAGCTGCACATCCTGGAATGTGGTGTAACTCGTCATCTTTACCAGTAAGTAATGTTAGCAAAGCCGATGCATTTGAAACAAAAGAAGAGATGTTATCCAAAGGACACTCTGTAAAATTTCCTTATTATATGGCTATTGACAAGGTACACTTCCTTACAGCTATCTGGTGCTAGATGTTGTAGTTAACACAAGGAGGTGCTTTAATTGCTGTTCTGAGTTACTGTTAGAACTTCATTCTAAGCTACACAAATAACTTGTCAGCAGAGTAACGAATTTCCATAATTTTACCTCTGAGAAACAGGTTCCCAATATGCATATGCTACCCAAGCAAGCATGTAAGGGCTGAAAGTGCTTGCTTCCCATGGCTGACAAACAAAACAGGGGTTCTCACAAGACAGGAGAGGTGCATTTCCTTTACACATAAACAGAAACTTTAAGATAAAAAAAAAAAAACCAAACCCAAAAACCAAAACACCATAATAAGTAATATTTATAAAAATACAGAAACAATCAAAAAATACATTTTCTGAATGTAAACAGAAAAAAAGCCAAATTCCTCTAAAAGGTGTAGCACCCTGCATTAAACTATTTTTTTCTTTTAATGATCTCAATAGATGACACATTTCTGTGTAAATCATCTAGAAATCTGATGTAGAGTTCATCTTTTGCCCAGAAATTCCTAAACACTTTCATGATACCAGAAGTATCTGGAAGTTTCATACCTAAACATTAAATTAATTAAGCTTCATGCAAACTCCATCTTCTTTTGCATTAGCTAAGAACATCTCTTTTTGGAAATGAGACTATTTCAGTTGCATGCCATTCTAAACAGAGAAATCACAAATATAATAAAATATACCTTGAAACTTCTTACTGGGATGCACTGGGAGGTAGCCAAAGCCATTGAGGCTGTCACCTGGCACAGATACATGACTGCATTCACTGTTCTCACCCTACTAGTCTTTCCTGGAGGATTAAGTCCATGCATTGTTTTTCATAACATTAGGCAAACTTTCCCTGAAAAAAATACAGACTGGCAGGGCACAAAGCTTAATAACTTGTGACTTTCATTACGGGGCCTTCCCTTCTTTCTGGAACCAGCTATTGCCCATCTGTAACGTTCTAGCTGCACAGATTATGGACAGACATGTGAGCTGTAAATACGGTCAAGTGCATGCAAGAGAATCTAAAACAAAAATAGGGAAAATTGCATATAAGATGGGGTTGTGCCCTTGCAGCCCTGAAAGGCATCAAAAAGCATCAAAAGCAGTGTGGCTAGAAAGCCCAGGGAGGTGACCCTGCTCCTCTACTCCCACCTGCGTCCAGATCTGGGGCCCCAACATAAGAAGGACGTGAACCTGCTGGAGAGAGTCCAGAGGAGGCCACAAGGATCATCCAAGGACTGAAGCACCTCTCCCATGAAGACAGGCTGAGAGGGGGGGTCGTTCTGCCCAGAGAAGAAAAGCCTCTCCGGCAAACTTTTTTGAGTCTTTCAATACTTAAAGGAGGTTTAAAAGAGGATGAAAGATTTGTTACTAGAGTCCATCGTGACCAGAAAAAGGGTTTTAAAATGAAAGAGTAGTTTTATAGTAGGTATAAGGAAGAAATATTTTACCATGAGGGTGAAGCTCTGGAACACACTACCCAGAGAAGTTGTGGGCACCCCATCCCTGTAAGTGTTCAAAGCCAGGCTGGAGGGGCTTTGAGCAACACCAGCTAATGAAACACGTCCTTGTTGACTGCTGGGGCAGGGTTATGCCTAATCCTTTGAAGGTCCCTCCAAACCCAGGCCATTCTGCGACTCTGAAGAAATGGGAGCACATAGTCAAGGAAATAAAAAGAATGCTAGCATGCTGGAATTACCTCTATACTAGGCATTTTTCAAGTAAATACGGGCATAAAGTTTGCTTAAAAAAATATTAAAAAGATATGAATAAAAACGCAGGTCTGAATACTTTGAGCTACTTTCTTCAGTCCAAGAGTAACACATTGTAAGAATAAGGGAAAAATTAGGTTTTGAGAAGAAATTTAGCCTGTGGTCCCAAGCACAAAAAAGCTTTAATCATAGTAGTTTCTGTATGTGATTAATGCAGAGGAGAACACTGTTCAGACCTACTACACTTGATGTACATGTAACTACATGCAGCTGTTACAGAGAAATTTAGAGAAACCTGTCTGGATTTGTCACTCTGTAAAAAAAATAAAAATTCAAGATAAGAGATATGAATTGTAGGTAGAAAAACAACTTTTAAAGCGCATGGCATTTAATGAATCAAATCAGTAAATAAGCATTACAATTAGATGTCTGAGAAACATTCCTATGTATAACAAGGTTTAGCCTGGTATGAATGACCCCCTAAACTGCAAAAAAATTGATGCTGTGTAAGAAAACTATCTCATATTATATTAATATTACCAGTTAATGGAAGTTCCTCACCTGAATTATGGCAGAGCACAATAGAAATTAAATTCTTCCATTTGACAGTCTGAAAGGATGTTTTATCCCAATAGAGAAGCCTGAACTCTTCCAATCATTTAAAGGAAAAGGAATTTAAAATGCCACAGAGAAAGTTCTCCTCCAAAACTCTTTTCAGTTTGGTTTAGACTTGTTCAAAACAGGCAACACTTCATCATCTGGAGCATATTCACCCTGGATCACACAACCATTTTTACAGTTACCAGCAAGAATTCACTTACATACCTCCACTGCCAACAAGAGACCTTGTATACTCAAAAGAGGAACCCATTTTCCTTTGGTGATGGTTATTTTCTACAGGGACATCTTGGACTGCCTTTGCCTTACAGTACTCAAATACCTCTAGGGGTTTTTAAGAGGAGAAGAGCATGGGAAAGAAGAATTAACTATAAGTTCTGCATAGAAGGAGCACATAAAAAAAGAGGAACTGCAAAATTTGCTAGTCAGACTAAACACTCATATGTATATATGTACATGTATAATGCCAGAGGTACTACAAGAAGAGATGGGTGTAAAACTAATCAGTTAATTCCTTTAGAGCACTGAAAAGAAGAGGGTACTAAGGGAACAGGCAAGTTATTGCCTGACGTCCTTCCACAGTTTTTGAATTTCATCTTCTTATTTCACTAGCTCATGTTAGATTAACTTCATTAGTTTATCCTCCCATCTTCTCTCAGCAGTCAAGCTAGACTGCAAAAATATCATTGCTCTAATATTTTTCCTGAACTACATGAACCTCCTCAGGATTCCCATTTTATGTAATGGAACTACTCTGTCAATGTCTGTTTATAGATAAAAATTAAATTATGCATAAATACCACACCTTGAAAAAATTTTAAGAAAGGGAAAAAGACGTTATGGTTTTGACTGACTTTTACTCCCTTGAAGCAACCTTGCATTTAAAGTTTCAAGATTCAGATCCAAAACAGAAGTTAGTTTGGCTACAAGTTGCCACACACTGAGTATTACAGAACAACTGCTGCATAATAACTGCATTTTTACAGACAGCTATTTCAAACCTTACTGTGTTCAACCAAAGTTTTCAGACACAGGAACACAACTTTTGGGACACCATTACCTATGGAGCAGATAACGCTCCAATGTGCTTTTTGACTGAAAATCTAGCAGGACCTAACTGTTCTCTGCATGTTTTCTTTTGTAGAAAGTTACTGTTTTTCTAGTACTTTCTCCCAATAAAGGGGGTTTAGAGTGGAATGGGGGCTGTCTGGAGTACAGGATTTCCCAACTCTGACTATAAAGGGCTTCTGCTAGCAGGATGCACAGCTTCCCACAAGCAGCACCCACTCCAGAGCCTGAACATCATCATTACGATGTGGCCTCGTTTAAGGTATAAACAAGCTTAAGGCATGTTATTTTCAGGGTTACACTGCAGCAACAGTAAGCACCTGAACAAATTGCCTCCAAATTAGTCAGGCCCAGTAGCATTGCCCTTGAGGGAAATTCAGTTGAATCTACCTGAGCAGAAAAAATTAGGCAATGGTCACAGCTCTTCACACTGTCAGTGCGACATCAGTTAACAAAATATTGATTTCCCTCAGCTGCCAGCACAACCTCACGAGATCTGTGCTTGGTCATCCACCTGAACAGGGGACACAAACACCGCTTTCTGATTCTGGACCTCTGCAGATGTGCCCCAGCTGTGAGCTTCTTGTAATGGTGCAGACAGCTCTGACAGCTTTTCTTGAGGCCAAGTGCAAGCTCTGAAGTGCTCTAAAGCCAGCAAGCCTCCAATGCATTTTTACTGCAATGTTTTCAGCTCATACCCACCCAAAAGAAAAATAATACCCAGAAAAGCTTTAGTTCACTGATTCCACCACTTTCACAGAGCAAGCCCTCAGTTCACTGAGCACAGAAAAAAAGCTGCCCAATCAGATAGTTTCAGACTGTCACGCTGGGCATCTAAGCCACTTCTGCAGCATGAAGAGCCTTTGAAAAAGGCATCTCT
Source organism: Pardalotus punctatus (assembly GCA_013400915.1). Taxonomy (NCBI): domain Eukaryota; kingdom Metazoa; phylum Chordata; class Aves; order Passeriformes; family Pardalotidae; genus Pardalotus; species Pardalotus punctatus. Next base: position 58,386 of record VZTX01016464.1, read on the forward strand.
TCTGCCTGGCATTATTAAATATTTTATTAGATTTAGCTCACTTTATTACAGTGTTATTCAGTTCTTTGTATTAAGAAAAAATAAAGTCTTAAATACACTTCAGTTTTTCCTCTTCAGCCTTTTGTTTTTCATCTCAAGAAGTTTATTTAAGCTTCTCAAGGTTCTCCTAATTCTTATTCCAGTATTTGATCAAGTTCTGAATTTAATTTGCCTAGCTAATAATTTATTCCCTTGCCTATCTGTTACTTGTCATTCTTCTCCATCAATGCATTTTAAACAGTGTTGTTTTAAGACAAATAAAGATGAAATATGTCATAACTGCATTTTTATCTGCGGACTTCTGTACTACTTTTCTCACATACAGTTGTAAAACCAAGAGATTATTAAATGCTGCATGCTGCATTTAAGCTTGGCTAGTAGTGAAGGCTGCTTTCCTATAATTTTAAAACTGAATTTCAAGGTCCACTGTAACCACACACTCTCCTTCCCCAACCTGTCACACATATAAAACTTCTTGTGCTTAAGCAGCAAGCAGGATTGGTTTTGTGACACAGTTTCCTGTGTAAAGAACAGCAATCCATTCTCTGGTTTTAGGCACTTAGAGGTTTTACAGGTCTCAAATGCTGAATCTCCATCAGGTGGACCCAAATACTCAGGAAATTTTTTCAATACACCCTGTTCTGTGATCACTGAAATTAAATACCTGGCTCAATACATAGAACTGGGTACTCCTTGTAAAGCAGGATCTTTACACAAATATGGGGTTTATTTTATTTAAGGGTCTTATATTTTAAATCAAGTGATTAGAAAAATGAGTATGCTGAAACGCTAAAAAAATTCTAAAAAACTACAGGTAACAACAGCCAACTTAGACAAAGCTTATCAGAAAACACAGGCAAACAACCAATGTTTAGAGATCCCACACAAGATGGACAGCCCTGTATAAGCTGCAGCCAACAGCAAGGACCATGTCCTCAGCTTTTCTTCTTCTGATGTTGCCTAGAACACACTTTCAGTAGATGGATCTTTTTGTGATAATTCAGGCTCTCTATACTATTCAATGTAATATGTGAAGCAGAAGAAATGTATAAACTGTTAATCACCTGAGATTACATTTGAGCACCTTACAGGAATAAATAAAAAATCATACAGTATTTTATTGCCTATCATTGACCTCACATTCAATATTCCTCCTTATCTATTCCCCTGTTATCCTCCTGGTATTAACAACAAAATTCACATTTCAAGTGACTTTAAACTATCCACCTGCATATTCAAAACCACTTGTACAGCAAATAGTGCTGGCAAACCTGCACAAAAGCATTCGACCGCAATCAGCATACTTTCTGCATCACTGACCAGTGTGGTGTTTTGCAGACCAATACAACACAAATTCATTGCTTGGATTACACAGATTTCTCTACAATTCAAATGTTAATCACATTTCCACTACTATTCAAAGCTACCTGTAACTTCTAATAAAATTTCAAAAGCTCCAAGCAAAGCAAGGTTTGAAGATTTCTTTTTCTTTAACATGAGAGTAGTCTAATACACTGAAGTACTACAACTTAATGGAGAACAATTAAGTAAATATGCCTGGAAATAATCAATTGAATTCACAAAAGTAGCAGATAAGGACTAGATATGAAATTCATAGCAATACAAAAGTATACAAACCATTTCTAGAACGAGATCTTCAATCAAGAAAAAATTCCACCTTTCAATATGTTGGCCATTACAGGAACACAAAAGAAAGTCCGGCAGCTACACAAAAGTATCAAGATTCCTATTACACTATAGTAACTATAGATCTGAATTGTTTCGTGATTTCATCAGAGAGGAGGCTAAAGCATCCTGTAATTTATACAAAGTAACTTCAAATACTACTCAGTGATACAAGAAAATAAAACAGTAGTCAGACAAAGACCATTAGCTTCCCCGCAGTGTGTTTATATTATTCTGAAACCACAGGAAATCACAGGAAGATAGAACCACAGAATGTTAAGGGCTGTAATGGACCTCCAAGATCAGTGAGTCCCAACGCCCACTGCCATGGACAGGGACACCTCCCTACACCAAGGGTCTCAGGGCCTTATCCAAACTCTCCTTGAGCGCTTCCAGGGATGACACAACCCACAGCTTCTCTGGGAAACCTGTTCCACCCTCACACTAAAAAATGTCTTCCTAATATCTAACCTAAATTTCCCCTCTTTCAGTTTGTACCCATTCCCCCTTATGCTATCACTACAACTCCTGATGAAAGGTCTCTCTCCACCCTCCCTGCAGGCCCCTTCAGACACCGGAATGTTGCTATGAGGTCTCCACACAACCTCCCCTTCTCCAGGCTGAACAGCCCCAGCTCTCTCAGCCTGGCTTTGTAGGAGATGTGCTCCAGTCCCTTTACCGACTGCATGACCCTGCTCTGGACTCTCTCCAACACTTCCATGTCCTGCTTATGTTGGGGACCCCGGAGCTGGACACAGCACTGCAGGTGGGGTCTCACCAGAGCAGAGCAGAGCAGAGGGGCAGAATCCCCTCCCTCGCCCTGCTGGCCACGCTGCTTTTGGTGCAGCCCAGGGCACAACTGGCTTTCTAAAAGGGCTGTGAGCACACGCTGCTGCCTCATGTTGAATTTTCCACCAACCATCACCCCCAAGTCCTTCCCCACAGGGCTGCTCTCAACAAAGAGGTTCAGAAAAACTTTGCTACATTCATCCTCTATCCACTTGAGAGTTCCAGGAGGAGATATCCTTACAAATGGACTTCACATGTTTTACAGAGTTGCTTTCATTAACTTATAAGGAGTTACAAGGGGAGGGGGGAGAAACATGAAATATTAAAGCCATTATTGCACCAACACAGTTCTGTCCTTTAGCTCAAATGCAGGAGAGTCAGTTTGCACCACAAGGTCAACCAAATAAAACAGCACAGTTTCTTGATTTTGTTACACAACAATTTCAAGTACAGCACAGATACAAAAAGTCCTTGAGCTTTCTTATTCCCTGTTTCACTGTAATAATAGCCATAACTGAACATCTAAACATAAGGACATCAACTGTCTTCTTCCAACTTGACTTGCAAAGTTTCAGACATCTAAGCAAACTTCAAGTCTCCTACAACATGCTCAGATTTGCCTCTCCTGTTCTATCCTCTTGTCCTCGTTCCTGTACCTTTTGCAAAAAGCTTCAACTTTTTAATATCAGAAAAACCAGAATTAATTTTCACATGCCACCAAACCCCATTTAGCTGCCTTCAAAATCATTCCAGTCATGCCAAAATATAAGACAGTTAAAAGTTCTAGCAGTACTACAAATAAGATCAACTCCTGACTACTTGAGACACAGATTTTATGTCTGGAATCCCAAACACTAAAAGCTGGAGGCCAACAGTAGCAAAATATTTTCCTCCATATCAAAGCCATAAAGGTAAACAATGCTTCCTCGGTAGAGAATTTTTTTTAATAAAACAATTCTGCAATTAGTGACAAAAACACATCAGAATTAAACAAAATTTTAATATCAACAGTTACTGACAATGAAACATGAAGAGAGCTGGAATTTAAAAAACAAAAAAAGCTGAACAGCTGTTGTTCATTTTTGTTCCACCTTGTAAAGCATAAAATAAAAAATTAACCTGAAGTGCAGCTGATAAAATGGAGAGTTTGTTTTCTGAACTGAGAAGGATGGATGTGGGATGAGTGGAAGGTGGACAAAGTTCTTCCACAGAACCTGAAAATTACTTTAATACACTAAAGAAAATGGGCTAAGCATATATACAAAACAAATAATCTTCTGCTGAGAAGTGGAAGGATATCATAAATAAACACACATCCAAGTATGAATACTCCAAATTGGGTCAGTAATCAGGGGTTAATTACAGGCCATTTAACTAGGCTTACCTTATCTAGCTTTTTAATGCATGCACATACTTACAACTCGGAGAGAACCATCTGCAGCAGATGAGTCAGAAAGTCACAGGTACCAAACTAATATCTCTCTACATTCTGAAACCACAGTATGTAAACACCCAAAAAAACTCATCTACCAAATGTTTTGTGGAAGATGGAGGTATGGTTTTGCTACTTATTTCATATTAGTTAACCATGGTATATAAGAAAGAGCTCTAAGACACCTTTCATATAAAATGGTGATGTTTTATTAATACTAATTAACATAGCAGCAACTTCCTCTCTGTTCCCCAAAGCAAAGTAGCACCAAAATCCCCTTGATAACTGTTCATATAAAAATAGCACTATGTGTTGGTTTTGCATGGCTGGGTTTTCGTAGCAAGGCATCTACAGGGGTGGCTTCTGTGAGAAGCTGCCAGAAGCTTCCCCCATGTCCAGCAGAGCAATGCCAGCCGGCTCCAAGATGGACATGCCACTGGCCAAGGCTGGACCAGTCAGGAATGATGGTAATGCCCCTGTGATAACATATTTAAGAATGAGAAAAAGGTAATTGGGCTGATGAAACTGTGCTCAGAGAAGAGCAGAGTGAGAACATGTGAGAGGAACAGCCCTGCAGACACCAAGGTCAGTGGAGAAGAAGGGGCAGGAGGTGCTCCAGGGGTCGGAGCCAAGATTCTCCAGCAGCCCATGGTGCAGACCGTGGAGAAGCAGCTGTGCCCCTGCAGCCCTTGGATATCCACGGTGGAGCAGGGATCCACCTGCAGCCCCTGGAGGAGCCCCATGCCAGAGCAGGGGGTGTCTGAGAAGGGGCTGTGAATCCATGGGAGGCATGTGCTGAAGCAGGCTTCTGGCAGGGACCTGCACACCCATGGAGAGAAGAGCCCATGCTGGAGCAGGTTTCCTGTTGGACTTGTGACCCTTTGGAGGACCCATGCTGGAGCAGCCTGTTCTTGAAGGACTGCACACTGTGGAAGAGTGACTCCTGTTGCAGCAGTTTGGGAAGAACTGTTGCCCATGGGATGGACTCACATTGGAGAAATTCACGGAGAGCTCTTTCCTGTGGGAGGGACCCCACACTGGAGCAGAAGGACTCATCTTCTTGAGCAGTGGCAGAAACACACGAGGAGCTGACTATCCATCCCGTCTCCCTATGATGATGGAGGGGAGGACGTTGAGCTGGGAAGGAGGGAGAAGTGGGCGGAAGGTGTTTTAACATTTATTTCACTTCTCGTTATCCTGCCTGTGACACTATTTGGTGACAGATCTCTCCTGGTCATTATCTCAACCCACGCACACTTCATTCTATTTTCTCTCCCCTATCCAGTGACCAGGGTGAGTGATAGAACAGTTTTGATGAGTGCCTGGCATCTGGCCAGGGTCAGCCCACTGCACACTGGAATGCTTTCAGTAAGGCAAGCAGCAGTTGTTTCCTTCAGACATTGCAACAAAAAAGGTAAATCATATTTTAGAGCATTTCACTATTTATAGCTGCTGGGAACAAGCCTTCTGCTATACAGTGGACCATTTATGGATAAAAAGGATTTGCTGCAAACCCCACTTTTTGAAACTGGAATGTAGCAGAAGATTTATGGGCCCAGACATATCCTTTACTTTTATAGTTTCCAATATAAAGCTTAACATTTTCAGTGCCCATGTCTTTAAGAAACCAGCAGAGATTATTTTATCCCCATCCCATCAATAATATTCCAGTGATGGCAAAGACTTGGTTATGTTTCATATTTCTCCAGAACTGGCAAAAGCAGTAAGTTACACTTTTGTTTCTTTGAGACCTGAGTGACAGCATCAATGTATGCAGGCTGGAAGTGCTCGTTAGCACATCCACCCAACAGACTGCTGTCAGAGAATGCTCCTCATCACCTGAAGCCTAATTTTTAATATATTTTTCCCCCCAGGATCTCAAGATTAATGTCCAGAACTTCAGCTGTACTTGTAAGTAAAGTAAGTTCTTCAGGCGAGTACAATATTCTGCAGTAATGCCATCATACTTTAGATAGCTCAGTACTATGCATTAAATTTGAAGTGGGCAACCCTGGTGTATGGGAATTGGGTCCAAAACAATTTATTTCATCTAGCAAGTAAAGGGAAATTCCTATTCATAGAATCACAGTGGTTACACACATTGTATTTTGCAATCAATCCTTTAAATGTGGTAAAATTTTGTTTGATAAATTTCAATTTAGCATGTATTTCGACAAAATTATTGTCCCCTTCATAAAAACTTTTTTACCTAACAGATTTTTGTTGTTGTTGTTGTTATTGGGATTTTTTGCATTGCTGGATCACTTATTATTACTTAAAATGCCTTTTGAGACAGACAATTTACCCCTATCTGTTTGTCATATATATGCTGGAGAAGACAATCAGTTACTGGTAACTAGTGGATTTTATTTCCTTCACAAGAGAGGTGTTCAACCTCAAAGCTCAAGAGACAAATACATTAGAAGATAATGATATGCAGGTATATGTTTTCTCCATTTGGAGCTTATTTGTCTGCTTCTCAGTACCCTACAGTTTGATACATTCTTTCCTTTCACATGTATTTAGTATGTAGAGGAATAACACGGACTATAGTTACAGCTTTTCCTTCAGTTCAGCTCTTTACAGTTCACCCTGACTATAACTGAGCTCCAGTACCTTCTATGGACAGAACACCAAACAAGAAAAAACATACTGTGTCTATAAAAATATTTGGTTAGCTGGAATTTAGCTTACAAATACCAGACAAAAACACTAAAAGAAGCAAGCACGTAAAATCTTCAATTGTAGCACACCAGCCATTTCTGTTTAAAACAATTTGCTTTGCTCTGCCATTTCCTGAATTCATCTCAAAGACCAACTTCTCAACATGGACACATCATTCAGATATGATCCAGTAAGGCTCTGATACTACAGAAGAAAAACCATTAGTTGAGAAAGGCTTAAGCACACCACACAATAAAAATTTTCCTATTGATCAGGTCACAAATATCAAACTGATAGGGTAAATGGCAGTTTCATCAGTTCATTCTGGGGTCTCCAGACACGGTTACAGAGCACACCAAATACTCTGTTGTGAATGTGAAGATTTCAGCCCACCACTCACACACACACACACACCTCCTTCAGGTGATTTAAAAACTATAACTCAGGGTCAGACATGTATCCAAATAACTACCATCAGCCACCACTGCACCCAGCCTGATTTCTATGGGCCAACAATACTGCACTCCTGCATTCTTCCCTGCATTGTTCCCTAAAGTGGAAGAAAATGCCAGGTTTTAATGTGACCAGTTTTGTTGATCCTGTTACATAAACTGAATTTCAAAAGCAGTTATTTAAAAATACACAACCCTATTCCTGGAAGAAAAACGGGATTTTTGATTTAAAATTAAAATTTACCTGTTAGAAGATTCCAGTTAATGAAAAAAGATTAAAAGAAATGCAGATTTTGGTGCTAATGTCTTCTGGACTTAATCCTAACCATACATCTTACTAAGTTATCCACGCCAACCAAGGGTTTTATCATCAGAAAGCCATGTAACACCTTTTAAGTCCCCGAGAGGTTTGCTCACGAGCTGAGACACTTATTGTTCATTAACTGGATTTCCAAACAAAAACAAATTAAGGAATACTTTAACTCATGTAATTTGCATTTTGTAATATGTATTTTGTTCAATGCTCCATCTCACACACCTGCCTTCCTACAGAGATTCCAGGAACCACCACAATGAAGTGCAGAAAGAAGTGACATTTTGGCTTGAAGTGACAGTGTCAATGATCAGTTCAGTAAACAGCACCTGAAACACAGGGTTAACAGCTTCTAATACAAATCCTGTATTCCACACTCTTACCCTTCTTTGAGACTTATTAGAGATGCTAAGGAAAGAGCCAAGTGCTACCACTGCTCTGCAAATTACACACCTTGGTCTCAGAGCACAGAGCTCGCTTCTCAGTGGAGGTGAGATCAATCTCTAGGCTAAAAAAGGAAATTCTGGCTTGAGCAAAACATTACTTGAGAAAGAGAATGTAAAAATGCTGTGTGAAACCTCTTTTTCACATGCTTAACTGAAAAAATACCACCTTAACTTTTACTCTGGGTATAACACTTACTCTGGGTATTATGATCTGATGACACTGGAGGCATAAGAGGAAAGAAAACCACCTAATTAATTTCAAGCCATACTTACTTTCTGTGATTACAAAGCCAGACTCAAATAAAGACGCCTAGAATGTGCACTACATCACAGGTGAAGAATGTAGTAAACATTTTTGTCACATATAAAATAGACAGCATGGCTGTCTATGGACACAAAACCCCCCTAAAAAGTCCCCAGGTCACTTTGCAATTAAATCATAGCTCCTGAAGCACCACAATCTGCGTATCAATATTCCAAACAAAAAATGAGAGCACTAGAGTCTGTCAAATCGAGATATGCATTACTGGAATAGGTATTAGCACTTCTTCAAGCTATATTGTGTACAAAGAGTACTTTCCCTATGAGAAAATTCTTCCTACATACTTAATTTTCAATAAAATTTTGTTTTGTTCATCAGATCAATCTGATTCACAAAATATGACTTAAGCACAGTGTAAGAAGCACGTCTGTCTGTGGGAGAAGATGAAAGTAGTTTAAATGTTCTAACATGCGCAAAATATAAAAAATGGCAAGAAACCTACCTACAAAGGCAGTGGAAAAAGAAAGACAAAAAGAAAAGAAGAAAGGTACCATCCCATTGCCTTGTATTTTATCTTAGGGATGTAAGAAGCTGTAATCATATTTATCCAAACAGTGGTCAAAGCTGCTAGAATGTAATAAATACAGAAAAAATACTACAGAAAAGATACCAATTCTTTAAGGAACTAATTTAAAAGGATATATATGATCACTGTCTATATCAAGATCATGACAAACACCACTTGGTGACTTCTTTTCCTTTTCATCTTCTAACTATTCATGTATGAGAATTAAAAAGAACATAAAGGTGAATAATAATAGAGGTCCAAAACCTCTATTATGTGGTAAATTCCAGAGTGAACATCTGCAACGTGGAAGAAAATTCATCCTAAGAAGTAACTTATTGTTGAAGAATTCTTGCAAAAGCAAGGACATTTGGATATGCACAACCCAGCTTTTGATACAAATTAGCTGAGGGACAGCACAATCTTAAGGCTTGATTAGCAGAAGTTAATTCAGGAATGCAGAATGCTTGTAACCAAGAAAATGTGCTGGCTATACGAATTGTAACCAATTATGTGTTACCCAAAGGTGTGTGCTTAGAGAACTGAGATATAAATACAGGCTGCTGTAGCAATAAAATCTGGAGTCACTTGATCATATTGATCTGGGTGTGATGTCCCATTACTGAACCCCCACAACTTATCTCAAACCAGCTACTGTTTGCACACCATATATTGCTATTCAGTATTTCTGGTATCTATATAAAACTAACCTGTAAGAATGCATTATCTCCTCCAATTATAGCTAGGTATTTTACTGTCCAACACTTGGAGGACTTGCCTTGTACCAAAATCAAAAATTGACCAGAGTTGAGATTTCCCAACCATTTGACTATTTCCTCAGTCTTATCAAGCAGAAATTATTATTCTTTACCTAGCAGCAACTATTTGAAGAAAAAAGAGATAAATGATGCCACGCAGCACACAGAAATCTAGCTTTAGTCAGATTAGACTAGTTACTATTTAACGGAAATGAGCAGCTTCCTGTTGTCAGGGCAAACAGCGAGTAACTTCCATTTCAAGCTGCAGTGTTTTATGCTCCTGCCAAGATCTGCACCATAATTTCTATTTCAATAGTGTTCCAGGTGAAATAGAGACACTAAACGTACTAGAATGCTTTAGTTCTAGTACTAAATGTAAATGTACTGCAACATTTCAGTTCCTTCTTCCTGCTTCTAAGCATGTTCCAACTTCAGGAAGTTTTGTCTTCCAAATGCAGGTCTTGGACCTCTTTCCACTGCAAAACTCCTCCCCTCTGGATTTTTTATTTTTTTATTTTTATTTTTTACTGGGCTCCACTTTCAAAGCAAATTTCGTATTTAGAGCTGACAAAAGATAAACAGAGTCGGCAGCAGTCAACCCAGTCAGTTAGTGCGAAAACGACTGTTGGGGGAAGTTTTGGCCGGGCAGTTCGTAACTGAGTGGTTTCACCGATCAGTTACACAACTTGCTGAAACAAGTAACTGAAACAAGTCCCGCAGAGAGAGGGGGGCATCCCTTGGACTTGTATTTTGCTTTACCCCTGCGTAGCGTGGTCAGGTAAGACTGTGAACATGTACCTCCAGAGACGGGCAGACCTCCTACGTGAAAGGTCTGACCATTCAGCTTTCTAAAAAGGAAAAGCCCACACTGAACTGTGATCTCTCTTATTTAGTTAGTAGTACGTAAATAAGATACAACTAATTCTACTGGCAGATTGTCAGGATTTTTGCTAGTAGTATTTCAAAGCCAAACTGTCGTGTCTCAGAAAAGTTTGTCTTTTACCACCACCGCGCAGACTTCAGCTGCATCACCACTCTTGCTGCCTCTGCCTCAAGAGCTACAGGTCAGTCCTGCGCGCGGCCAAGCACACCCGCACGAGGGGGACGGCTCAGTCCGGGTGAAAGCAGAAACATTTCCGGAAAAACAGCGAAAAGCTAGACCAGGAGGAGCGGCGGAGGTTCGGTGTCCGCGAGCAGAGCAGAGCAGAGCCGCCTTCACCCAAACACACAGACGCGTGAGGAAACTCTCCCCGCGTGGTTCCGGGCAGCTCCCACCTGGAGCGCGGCTCCAGGAGCCGCCGGGGCAGGAGGCGGCAGCGCCCCGGCCCCAGACCCAGCGCCGCATTTCGCTCCCCGGGCTGAGCCCGGC
>VZTX01016474.1:0-11448 GCA_013400915.1 Pardalotus punctatus
CCCGGCGGGGAACATGGCGGCGGGACGGAACCCACAGCCCGCGCGGGGCTGCGCTGAGGGGCGCGGAGCGGCGCTGGGAGCCGGCGTCTGCGGCGTTTCCCCTTTGCTTTTCTGTGGGGAGAGTTGGCGGTCGGTGGTTGCCCTGCTGTGGGGCCGTGAGGGCAGACAGCCTGTCCTGGGAAGGGAGGGAGGTTTGGGCTGTCAGCAGGCCCAGCAGCAGCTCCCTGTGAGGGCTGGGAAAAGGATGTGACCTCGCTGATTGCTTCCCTGAAACTACTACCGAATTACAGCAGGGAGCTGTGATCCCATCGAGAACGGTGGCTGTGGCCAGGCAGTGGTTGGTGTAGGCTTCACTAGGAGTGAATTATTTTTGGGAACTTTAGGGGAGATGGTTCCATTTTTCCCCAGTGCTACACCCTGAGGTTGGCTCAGTTGAGCAGAGCACAGTGCTACTAACGCCAAGGTGGTGGCTTCAGTGCCTGGGCTGTTCATGTAAAAGTTGGCCTTGGTGTTCATTGTGAGTCCCTTCCAACTCAGAATGTTCTGTGATTCCCCTCAGAGTGGGGGGACGCTGTCAGGAGAGACTGTCAGGCTGCAGGATGAATTTGGGTGAATGGCACCCAAACTCAGAATGTGACAAGAGCTTGACTTAGTCCAGTTGTCTTTTAGTTTGTCGCTGATGGCATCTTCAAAGCTGAGCTGAATGAGTTCCTGACTCGGGAACTGGCTGAGGATGGATACTCTGGAGTGGAAGTCCGGGTCACTCCAACCAGGACTGAGATTATCATCCTTGCCACCAGGTAACTCAGCCTTCCTCAACTGAGGTGCTCTAGAAGCTCTTTGGGATGGTTCTGGTCTCACTCCTGGGGACATTTTTTTCAGTTGTCCTGTGCTTATTCTCCCCCAGAACTCAGAATGTCCTGGGTGAGAAGGGGCGCCGGATCCGGGAGCTGACAGCTGTGGTGCAGAAGAGGTTTGGATTCCCCGAGGGAAGCGTGGAGGTAAAACTGCCTCAGGAACTGGGTGGTGCAGTTGGATTTGTGGTGGCAGGATGGTGTCAGCTGAAATGTGGTTTCAAGATAACTTGGGCCCTGTTCTCAAAAATACTCTTGCACTGAAATCCAAAATGAATTGCACAAAACCTGTTGTGGTGCAGAAGGTTCTTGGAGAAATAGAAAATGAAGCGACACACCAGGAAGTTTTGATCCTGAATGTTTGGATGTTTTCCCAGGGGAAGGTTGGACTAGGTGTCCTTTAAAGGGTCCATGCGAGCCAAAGGATTCTGTGGTTCAATTCCATGAAATCTGCTGCTCTTACTCTAGTTCCTTGCTCTAAAACAAATTAGGGAGGGAGGGGGAATGTGTGTGCTGGGGTGGTGCTCATTTATTCCAGCTTGCCAGTGCTGCTGGATCACATTATACAGGTAAAGGAGCATAGGGTATAGGTGCTCCCTGTAAGTATGGAAGGATTACCTGGACTGAGTGTAGAGGATAGGGTGTAGAGCGGAATGAAGCTCCTGTGTTCTGCTAAAGTGAAAGTTAAATTTACTGTGAGGGTGGGGAAGCCCTGGCACAGGTTCCCAGAGCAGCTGTGGCTGCCCCTGGACCCCTGGAAGTGTCCAAGGCCAGGTTGGATGGGGCTTGGAGCACCCTGGGCTAGTGGAAGGTGTCCCTGCCCATGGCAGGGGTGGAACTGGCTGATCTTCCAACCCAAACCATGCTGTGATTCTGTGACTGACTTGGAAAAGAGCCCTGCTGTGAGTGTGTCTCTCTCCTGTGCAGCTCTATGCCGAGAAGGTGGCCACGAGGGGTCTGTGTGCCATCGCCCAGGCCGAGTCCCTGCGCTACAAGCTCCTGGGAGGGCTGGCTGTGCGCAGGTGAGTACAGCAGCCTGGGTGTGGGTGACATGTGGGGTTCCAATACCATTCCCAAAAAACAACTCTGCAGTTTGGAGACTTAAGCTGGTAATATGCACTGAAACTTTTTTGATCAGTACACAGTTACTTCTGAAGTCTTGTAGTAGGACAGATTGCAGGCTGTCTGTCTGGCATAAAGCTGCACGTGTTCCTTTGGGAATAAATGGGTGGAGGAGTGAAGCAAACACCATTTCAGGCTTTGTGGCTCAGGTGGCAGTGGCCCTGCTCTCACATCCCCTCGGTGATGAGACGATGATGAGTCAGAAGCGGGTGTCTCTGGTGATGGTTCCCCTGCAGTGTCATGTTCTGTGGTGCTGCATGAGGTCCTCACCAGCAGCCTCCTGTCACCAGTGAATGATCTAGAGGCATTTGTCTGAGAAGGGATGGGGAGCTGCACTCCTGACACACAGAAGTGGGATTGCCTATGTTTGGAATTGTGGCAGAATGCCTCCAGGGAGCCCTGGGGGTCTGGCAGAGCGGGCTCATGGTGTGGCTGTTCTTTCCCTGCAGAGCCTGCTATGGTGTGCTCCGCTTCATCATGGAGAGTGGGGCCAAGGGCTGTGAGGTTGTCGTGTCCGGCAAACTCCGAGGGCAGCGGGCCAAATCCATGAAGTTTGTGGATGGCTTGATGATCCACAGTGGGGACCCCGTGAATTACTACGTGGACACAGCCGTGCGTCATGTCCTACTCCGGCAGGGTGAGTGCCTGGCATGCAAATCCCTTAGCAGCTCCTTCTCTTGGAGCTTCAGAGACAATCTCAGCCCCTGGCATCCCGTGCCTGCTTTTTGGAGGTTTCCCACTGGCACTGGGGGATGAAACTCCCGTGGTTTTGATGCACCTCTGCTCTTGCGGAGTGGTTCGGTTGTGCTGCTGTGGATGGTTCAGATCGTATTTTCTTGAGCTTTTGCAACTGAACTCTCACTGTGGGATTTGAACATTGCATCTAAAGTAGAAGTGCATTTGGGAATGGGAAATGAAGGGGCCTTCAGCAACCAGTGTAGTCGTACCAGGTCATCTGCTTCTCTGCTGATGGGGTTTGAATGTTTCCAGTTGGGAATGTGGCTGTAGATTTTCCAGACACTCTCTTGTGTCCTGGGGCCTCTGGGGCTGGTAATAATTTCCAGATGAAGTGCCTGTTGGCTGGGTTTAAGAGCTGTTGGCAGTTGGGATTCTGGTTTTCCTGGCTTCTCAGGATGGGCATAGAGAGTACGGGTGGTACAAATGTCAGTCTTCCCAGCTAAACCTGCTTCCACCTGTCTTCCCTCCCGGTAAAACACAAATGACTTGTGCATCTTAACTGGCTTAGGGTTAGTTAATTACTTGCAGAATTCCTGGTGCAGGGATACCAGCTCAGCCAAAGCTGTTCTCCACCTTCCCTTCGGTGATGATACGATGACGAGTCAGAAGGGCCATCCTTGTGTCACTGCAGCCTGCCCTGTGCCACGTTCTGTGGTGCTGTGCTCAGGCTGCCTTGGCCAGGGTGTCCTGCTCATTGGATGATTTAGAGGCATTTGTCTGAGAAGGGATGCAGAAAACCTGTGGAATTTCCTAGAAAAATGAGCTGAGGAAGAGGATGGAATTTAAAAACAGGCTTCGAATGAGTTGAGGGTAGAACTTCAGTCCCAGGCTGCAGTCAGCAAAGACAGTGAGTTGGAAAACTTTGGATATCCAGCTTTAAATTACCTGAAATTGCAATACCGATGTAAATTCACTAAGTAGATTTTTAGTCTATAGCTTGTCTGTGTTGCAGTGTTGTCAGCAGATCTTTTTGTGTGCAAAGAGAGATTTTGTAACCTTGGTGCTTGATCTGTTCTGTGTCCTTCTTGTCCTGTCACTCTCTGCAGGAGTACTGGGAATCAAAGTAAAGATTATGTTGCCTTGGGACCCCAGTGGAAAGATTGGCCCCAAAAAGCCTCTGCCAGACCACGTCAGCATTGTGGAACCCAAAGAAGAGATTTTGCCCACCACCCCCATTTCAGAGCAGAAAGGTGGCAAACCAGAACAGCCAGCTATGCCTCAGCCAGTGCCCACTGCCTGAGGAGTAAGTGCCTGGGAGCAGTGGGAGGGAGGTGTGCTGAGGATCCGTGTGGAGAAGGAGCCAGACAGCTGGGATTTTGGGAAGACAAGCTGCTGCCTTGTACCCATCACAGTGACCAGGGTTGGGTTTGAGCATTGATGAAGGGGCCAGGGTTCAAGGCATGTGGCAGAGCAGCTCAGAACGCTCCCCTGGAGATGAGATGCTGGATCTGAAAAGGAATATCCCTGTCCACATGCCCTGGCCCATGTTTTGTTGTACAGCATGGACTTGGGCACCTTGGATCACAGTTGGAGTGACTTAGGAGACTTGATTGAGAAGGGTTGGGTGCCTTGGGTGTGTTTGCATTGTACCAGCTGACAGCGCAGGGAATACATTCCTCATGTATCCATGCTATATCCCCGCTGCCCCAGGATGCAGTTTGGGATAGTCTTAGAAGCCACTTGAGAACGATTTGTAGGCTGCTTTTGTAAGGAAATAATCACAGTTTGAAGCCCTGTCAAGGAGTCTGACTGGCAAGGTCTGCCTCAGTGAGAAAGAGGGGGATCATTGGCCAAAAAGCAGAAGTGAGAGATGCAGTTTAATTGGAAAGCTTGGTTTGCTCTTTGTTTGGGGTAGGAGAATGGTTATGGAAAAGAGTTTGCCCCCAGCTCACTGAGTGTTTTGTTTTTCGTTGTAGGGTTTGTAACAACTGCAACCAGAAGCTTGTCTGTCCTGAAAACATCTCTTAATAAAATCACAAAAGACAGTGTTTGTGAAGGTGCTTTTTCTTTTTTTTTAATTTTTCTTTTTAATTTTAAAGTTTTCTCAAGATACGCTCCAGGAAGACCTTGCTCTCCCACCTTTGGTATGGTAATTCTGTTGCTGTGTTCCCCTTCCGGAGTGAACTTCACCAGATCCTGATCCAAACAAAGTGGGAATAAAACATTGATACCTATGTAGAGGTGGAGCAGCAGTCCCATGTTAGAGGGTCATGAAAAACAAACACTCCATGGAGTCCTGGTGGCTGTTCCCTACATCCCAGTCCTTTATCCACGGTTTCCAGAAGGGGGAGCTTTTCTGGCACTATCCGGGCAAATGCAGCTCTTGTTAGGGTCACATAACTTTAGGTGTGGATCTGTGGGGTGAGACCAGAAGTGACTCTGGATTTCAAACCTGTCCTAAGCTGTGAGGTGTGAATATCTGGTGCAGGAATGGGAAGAGACAAGGCACATCATAGGAGATGATATGTGCAGGATCGAGGGGTTCAGATCCTGAGGAATTCAAGACCTGTCTGTTGCATGGAAACTTTATTGTGTAGGAACAGCTTTCACATCCATATTTCCATTTTCAGGAGGTTTCTCTGCAGGGTCTAGGCTGGCAACTTAGGAACTGGAATTTCAAACTGGTGGTGTCAGGAACTGGTCTGTCTAGGGAGCCTTGGCCTTGCTGTTCCCTGCTTCTCTGGCACACCTGGGAATCTGGCTGAGTTTCAGAAACAAGATTTGCCTTCTCAGGGTGTCAGTCTGATTTCAGGTTTCTGTGCATATCATTAAGTGCAAAGCTTTTAAATAGTTAATATAAATATTAGACTAATGCCAACATCAGTTTTTTAATACGAATTTGAATTCGGAAATAATCTGAAAATACAAAAGATGACAGAACAGTTCTGTAAGATCATAGGACCAGGAAATATGTGAAGGTGGGAAGATCTGAAGCAACGGTCACACCCTATTTGCCTGTTGTCTCTAAAATCTTAAACGTTCCAGTGTGCTAGATGGTGATGGTTAGAAATTGTTGCTGCTGCCTCCCAGGGAGGGCTGGATTTCCTGGAGATTGCTCTGCTTTTTCCTGGTTAAAAGCCCTCTAAACCTGTCTGTTATCCTGTTAACCTCAGTGCTGATCCCTGGTAGAATCAAGAGATGTACAGGTAGTGGGGGAAGGCTCCAGGGAGACCTTAGAGCCCCTTCCAGTACTGAACTGGAGAGGGACTTGGAACAGGACACAGGGAATGGCTTCTCAAGGCCAGAGGCAGGGATAGGTGGGATATTGGGAAGGAATTCCTGGCTGTGTGGATGATGATGCNTCCTGGCGGTGTGGATGAGGCTCGGGCACAGGGTGCCCAGAGAAGCTGGGGCTGCCCCTGGATGCCTGGCAGTGTCCAAGGCCGGGTTGGACACTGGGGCTTGGAGCAGCCTGGGACAGTGGAAGGTGTCCCTGCCATGGCTGGGGTGGCACTGGGTGAGCTTTAACGACCCTCACAACCCAAACCAGTCTGTGCACAAGTTAACACCTTTTCCATGTGCCTTGGTTGGGGTTTTTCACAACCCCAAGCTGTTTGAAGGTGCTCCAAATGAGAAGGGAGCTCATTCAGTTCTGTGTCTTTTGGATGCTTCCCTTGGACAAAAACCAAGGAAGGTGAGCTAGAGGTGGGCTGAGCTCAGGAACTTTGGAAAGCTTTTAACTTATTTTCGATATTGCTGTTCCAGGTTGATGGTGTTCCTGCTGTGGTTGGTGCTGGAGGTGGCTTCACTAATTTCCATATAGTGAAAGATAGGAAGCACCTGGTGCTTTTCCAGGCTGGGAGGAGCTCCACAGGGATGTGTGTGCTTGCCCAGCCCAGGCACAGGGAAAGGGGGACATGTCTGTGCATTTTTTGCTTGTGAGTGGCAGAAGATTCATCCCATTCCAGCAGAGGGAGAACATGGATTAGCAGGGTCTGGCATTACTGGGTTTTCCTTCTGGGGAAGGCATCTTTAGCTATGGCCACAGCTATGGTGCAGGTGCCTGTAGTTCTTTTGCTCCTCTATTTCCCTTAGTGTGGATCCCACCTGGAGCAATTTTGGCTTGGAGGGTCAGGAAGGCTGGTCCCTGTGGCTGGCAGCTCAAGTTTTATTCTGCTCCATGGCACTGCAGGACAGGGCAGTTGATCCTTTACCTGTGGAGCATTAAAGGTTTTGGATATTTGGAGTTTCAGGAGAAAACAAAGGAAAAGCTGCTAAGTGTTCCTATCTCATGATTGACATGCCATAGGAATTCATCTGTTTTTGTGTTTTAGGTATAGTTTTTGTCCATAATTGCCACATTAGAGTGTCTTGGATTTAAGGATAGCAAGGAACCTCCCTCAGTTTATTTTACTCTGGAAGTGACTGGCTTTTTCATTGAAAAAGTTTTATTGCAAAATTACACAACTGTCATTGTGTGGTACAAGAACAGAAAATAAAAGCCATCAGACACCTGCATCCACATGATGCAGATTATTCACAATATCCCACAGTGTGTTCTTGCCTTGCCCACCTCTTTTACCCCCCCAGCCCAGCCTCCAGAACGTTCTGTGTGTGGGTTCAGTGCGCTGGTTCACCGGGAAATGTCCCACATTTGGGGACATCCCTGGGATTGCCTCCTACCTCCCAGCACCTGGGAATATGCAGTATTGGGCTTCTATGTCAGCAGGGAAAATTGGCAGGGAGATAAAGCAAAGCCTTGTAGTTGCTCCATGTTGGCCTCAGAGAACTGGCAATTCCATAGGGATGCACAGATTTTCCTCATTTCAATAATCTCATTATTTGCCTTGTGGTGTCTCTCAGTGCGTGGCAAGTGCTGCAATGCTCCTGGGATAACATCAGCTACTTCTTTAAATACTATTAACCTGATGATATCCCATGAATAAAAAGAAGTTAGGAATAGCCTGGATCAGGCTGTGAAACTTGCTACTTATCAGACATAAATATAACTATAAATACCTTTGTTTTTCAGGGTGCCCTTATCCAGGTCAGCAGACAGGGATCTAAAGTACCATGGAGCTTCAGCACAGCGTAATTAGGAAGTCAGGTAATGGCAGCTCTAAAGCTTTGTGTTTAATTAAGCAAGAAAGTGGAGGTGAACCTGATCCATCTCCATGCGAGAAGCCAGCCAGGAGTGCCTTGGGCCAGCTCCAAAGGGAGCTGATCAGAACCAGCTCTGCTCCAAACTGGGAGAGCCCTGGCAGTGGGAATGGAGTCCTTCCCAGCCCTACAGGCTGATGCAGGGCACTTCAGAGAGAAGTGAGTTCTCTGCCGGTACAACTGCCTGTTTAGTTACAGTGCTGGCCCCTCAGGGAGGGGTGGTGTTGAAGGGACCTCAGGTTTCCCTTTCTAGAAGCCCATGCTGCCCTTTGGCCTCTCCCTGACAGCCCTAAGCCCCTTAGTTCTCCATGAAGTGTTGATCCAAGCTGCACTTGGCTTTGATGTTCTACCTAAGGAGCTCTCGTGGTTGAAGCATCCAACACAGCACAGGGACAGGCAGGACAGAAGGGCACAACTCCATTCAATCTCCATTCTCCCAGGCTGCCTCCTGCTCTGCTCCAGGGCCTGCACTCACACACCCCTGGAGAGAGGAGAGAAGCAGGGACCAGCTCTGGAGCAGTGCCACAGGGCATCCAAGCGGGAGAAAAGCGGCAGCGCTAAGCGTGCAGTGGGATGGAAGCGTTTGGGATGGGAGGGTGGTGCCTTGGCAGGGCTGGTGGAGCAGCAAGGAACTGAGCAGGAGGCTTAACTAGTGCAGGGAGGAGCTCAGCTGCAACCTGGCCACCTCAGCTGACTCCCGGTGACCCTCTGGTGCCAGGCTCCCCTGCTCCTCTCTGGAGGTGGGTTTGTGCAATCCGGATTTTGGGGTGAGGTAAAGTGTACACTCGTTTGTCCTCACAATGCACCCTGGTCTGAATAGCACCCATGGTTTGAGAAGGATACAAAATAGTGTTTCCCATTTGTCAAAATCCCCCCCTAAAAACACACACAAACCAAAGCTCTGGGGAAAAAAATCCCAACCAAACCAAACCCAACTACAACTCGTCGCGCATCTTGTCGCCTTTGGGCCTCACGAGCCTGCCGATGAAGAGGATGGAGTTGGTTTTAGTGTCCTTGATCATGAAGATGAAGGGGTGGTCAGCATAGAAGAGCTTGGGGTTCCTCATCTCCTCTCGGCCGTAGATGTCGGCATCATAGGGGTTCCCCTCCGTGTCCCATTCCAGAGCCGTGGCGTGGAACACGTTGGACAGGTAAAGGTCTTTCTTGCCGGAGATCTTGGACAAGTCAGCCTTGGTTTTGTCGATGGCTTCTGTCAGGCCCAGACCACCCAAGTGTTTCTAGGAGGAGACAAGAGGTCAGCAGCCCTCCCAGAGATAACCGTGCACGAGGGAAGAGGGACAGCAGGCATGGACAACCCCTCACCCGCTGTCTTCCCTCCCATCCCAAAGGCCCAACGGTTTAAGGACCTCCTTTACCTGAAGGTCGTGGCTGACTTCCAGGACAACTTTTGGCAGCGAGATGGCCACTGATCTCTTCTTCATCTTGCCAGCCCATGTCTTCAGCTGCTCCTTGTTCAGCAGCTTCTCCACCCGCTCCAGTGGCTCCACGTGGTTTGGCATGATGAAGATCATGCTGGAGAGCTTGTGAGCAAGTGGCATCTCTACCACCTGGAGCTTCTCTGTCTCATCATCGTAGTAATTGTAGAGACCTAGAAACCAGAAGCAGGAAATGGTGAGATGTGGAGCAGAGGCAAAGTGAATTCAGCCTGGGCTTTCCCTGACCAGGAGGAGAAGTGAGTCTGGACACCCATTTAGGAACTGGCCCAGCATTATTGGAGTTGGCTGTGGCTCTCATTTGTGTGATGAGCCAGGATTTGAAGCAACGGCCAACAGTTCGGATTTGTTCCCAACAGCCAAGCACCCCATAGTAAACATGGATTCTCTCTGTTCACAGAGAGACTAAATCAGAACAAACATTCCCCTGCTTTGTTCTCTCTTCATGAGGGAAACAATCTTGGAAGCAGCTGGTGGAAATCTGGGTGATGGAGAACAAGGATCCTAACTCCAGCAGCTCTTGGCTGGGGGTGAGGTTTCCCACTCACCTGTGCGGTGCATCATGGGCACTCCCACGGTGTAGGAACGGGTCACCATGAAGCCACGGTTGTCCACCATCTTATGATGGAACTTCTCATCCCAGTGAGCTACAGGAGAGAAACACAGCTTGTAAGAAAAAGGAATGGGTGGTAATTCCATGCACTGTTCCCAGCCACTGACAAAGAGCTGCCTCCAGTGGACCTAGGATTTGTCCATCTTCTCTTTGGGCTGTTAGATGACCTTTAAAGCCCCTCCCAACCCGAACCATTCCATGATTCTTTGTGCTGGCTCAGGGGAGGTTTGGGGTCGCTTATACCAAGAACTGAAGGTAGAACTTACGCTTGAAGAACATGGCGTTGACAATGAGGGCCCCATCAGTTTTCTCCACATCTTTCGTGACCTCCGGGAGCTTCCCGTCTGTGGTCTGGGCTGCCCACTCGTTGATGGACTTGAGGGCGCTCCTCTTGTCTCGGAAGTTGATCTTGGAGTGCTCGTAGTTGTAGTGCTTCTTGCTGTTCTTCACGAAGTCCTCGGTGAAGGTGATGGAGGCGGGGCCGTAGAGGCGGTTGCCGATCTTCCAGGTGACGTTGCGGGCGGTGCTGTTGCTGACCTCGCTGAGGAGCTCGGACAGCCCGCTGTGCACGTACTCATCGTTCAGCTTGTCCGCGCTCAGCACCGCCTTGGCCTGCGAGGCCGTCGTGGCCTTGCCCCCGAGGGACACGAGCCCGAGGGAGGATGCCACCACCACGGGGGACAGCAGGATGTTCTCCATGTCCTTGTCTTTGGCCATGGCGTGGTAGAGGTTGAAGGCCAGCGTGGTGCTGCGCTCGGCCAGCGTGGTGGCCTTGTCGCTCAGCTTCCTGTCCTCGGAGGGCACGGCCGCAGCCAGGCCCAGGAGGGCCAGCCCCACGATAATCCACATGGCTTCAGCAGCACCCAGCACCTCCCAGGACCTGCTGGGCAAGAAAACTCACCATCAGCATGCTTCCAACCCTTCCTGGAGTGCTCACAGATCCCAGGGGCTCTTCCAGAGAAAGCAGCTCCTTGGCTCCAGTGACAGTGACACTGCACCAAAGCTTCACTGGGGTGCAGCCAGCCCAAGTCCACCCTGAGCAACAATTAATCTTCAGGAGTGCAGGCTGCACCCTGGCAATCAGAGCCTGTGCATTTGGAATGACAGCTTCCTTCCTCAGCAGTTTCCCTATATTCCAGTGTTAATGTACACTGAATGATTGATTTAAGGAGGGCCGAGGCAATGCAGCAACAGGGTATTTCTGATGTGATCTCAACAGGACAAGGGGGAATGGCTTTAAACTGAAAGAAGACAGGGTTAGATTGGATATTGGGAAGAAATTTTTCCCTGTGAGGGTGGGGAGGCCCTGGCACAGGGTGCCCAGAGAAGCTGTGGCTGCCCCGTCCCAGGCTGGACGGGGCTTGGAGCAAACTGGGGTAGCAGAAGGTGTCTCTGCCCATGGCAGGGTGTGGAACTGGATGAGCTTTGAGGTCCCTTCCAACCTAAACCATTCCATGATTCTGTCCCCAGAGCAGGACAAAGCTCTGCCCTGACCAGGAAAAGCTGATGGCAGGATGTCTGTGCTGCCCAGGGGCCACACAGCACGGTGCTGTCCCTTGATCCAAAC
>VZTX01016520.1:0-12250 GCA_013400915.1 Pardalotus punctatus
GTCGGTGTCCCTGACCCCCTCAGCCCTTCCCGGCCCCCCAGCCCAGCCCTGCCCCGCCCTGGTGAAGCCCCCCCGGACAGGAACAGGGGGCAGGAGCTGTCCCTCCTCCCGCAGGGACAGCAGGAGCACTTTCCTCACACCCACAGCTCTCTCCCACCTCCCCCCCGCCCTCAGCACCCCTTCCAACCCCGCTCCCCCTCGTGAAGCTCGTTTTCCTAAACCCCCTCGTCCAGGCAATCCGGGGGGAGCCGCTGTGAATATTCCCAGCAAACTCTCCTTGGAGCGAAGCCACAATTCCTGTGGTAGCCCCACTCTCGGACACGAGTCCTTGTGCAGGCTCCGGTGCCACCCCCGTGCTGCCATCCCCGGGCAGGGCGCTGTCCCCAGGGCTCACATCCTGTGGGAGAGGGAGAGAATTCCCCCAGGGAGACCCCACGCTCCCTTTCAGTGGAGCAAACGCGCTTTTATTCCCCACTCAAGGCACGTTTCCAGGCCACTGTCCGTCCTGTCTGAGCTCTCTGGTCACAGCCGGGGGCTGGCAGCTCCCAGTCCTGCCAGAGCAGTGGGAATTGGCTCCAGGCTTCCCCAGTGCCCGTGTGTGGGCATGGAGAGCTCCTGTTCCTCATTCCCCCGTGCTCCAGCAGTGCCCTGTGGAGCTGGAGCTCGAATCGCCGTCCTGCTGGGTTGGGAGAGCCAGATGAGACTGGGGGGATCATCCCGTGCCTGTTCAGCCAGGGATGGGATCCCCCGAGGGCTGGAGCCAGGCTGGGAGAGCTGGGGGTGCTCACCTGGAGAAGAAAAGGATCCACAGAGAACTCAGAGCCCCTGCCAGGGCCTGAAGGGGCTCCAGGAGAGCTGGAGAGGGACTGGGGACAAGGGATGGAGGGACAGGACACAGGGAATGGCTTCCCACTGCCAGAGGGCAGGGATAGATGGGATCTTGGGAAGGAATTGTTCCCTGGGAGGGTGGGCAGGCCCTGGAATGGATTTCCCAGAGCAGCTGTGGCTGCCCCTGGATCCCTGGCAGTGCCCAAGGCCAGGTTGGACACTGGGGCTTGGAGCAGCCTGGGATGGTGGGAGGTGTCCACATCTCCAGGGTGGCTGGGGACAGACTTGGGGTGACAGGGAAGAAGCCCTGGGGGGTGCTGAGGGTGCAGCACCTCTGGGAGCACCAGGGATTAGGGGAACATCATTCCCAGCTGGAAGAACAGACATTCTCTTGAATGGAACTCAACAATAAAAGCCCTGGCCTTGAGGAGAGATGAGTGAAGAGAGATGCGATGAGAGCTCTGCAGAGCCCTGCCTTGCACGGGAAAGTGATTACCGAGCGATTATTCACGACTTCTCATTATGTACGGGCAAAATGAAATTATCCTGCAACTCATTGAAGGCAAACAAAGGCAAGAACCTTCCCCTGTGCTGCATTATCACGTGGAGGAGCTCACGGAAAGCTGGGGAGAGCAGCTCTGCCCACAGCTCTCAACCATCAGCACGGCAAACCCGGCACAGGCAGAAGGGCAGCACCCCAATTAGTCCCATCCTCGTTAATCACTCACTCCCGGCCAGAGGAACCTCTGCTCGCTGTCCAGCCCTTCCCCAGCTCGCTGATGTGATTATCCCTGCGTGAGTGGGTCGGGATGGATGCAACAGAAACCCAAGGGAGCGGGACGTGGCTGGGAGCAGCTCTCAGGATCACCCAAGTGACAGCGATCAAGATGTCAAGTGACAAACGCCTGACTGTGCAACTCAGCAGCCCGAGCTGTCACCGGGGCAGCGGGGCTGCGAGCAGCTGCCTGGAGAGGGCACTGGGATCACATTCCCTACGGGAAAACGGGCGTGGAGGAGCTCCAGCAGGTGGGAGGTGCGGCAGGGATGAAAGGGTGGAATGAGGAGCTGGAACGAGGGGATGGAGCTGGAAAAGTGGGAAAAGAGGAGCAGCAGATTCCCAGGAGGAGCAGCAGGGAGGGATCAAAGTTGAGTGACACAAGAGATGAGAAAGGACAGGATTGAGAAGACATCTGGGAAGGAAGGAGGAATCCAAAGAGGCAGGAGCAGCTGGAGGCGGAGGCGGCATTGTTGGCGTCAGGAAAACGGAGCTGGGTCAGAGAGGGTCCTGAGCCCTCATCCCGACCCTGCGTGCCAAGGAATCTGCTTTCCAGGAGTGTTCCCTCGGCTTTCCAGGAGCGTTCCCTCAGTCCTGAGGGATGAGGAGGCAGCACCAGGAGGTCTCCACAGCGTGAAAACGGAGCTCCGCGTTTCTCAGGGAAAAGCGGAATCTCCGTGTCCTTCCCCCGCCCACACCGCCTGGGGTGTGGGGCAGAATCTGGAGATGGCAGCCCCAAAGAGGTGTGGAAATGGAGCAGGAGATGGCTGGTAGTTTGGAGCCAGGCTGGACTCTTTTGTGGTGCCTGGTCTCTTCAGTTTAATCAAAATAATTTTGGCTTTTCAGGTTAAAAAAAAATTTTAATCAATATTTTTGGTGTTATGAGCAGCACGGGAAATGCAGTGCTGACCAGCTTCCTAAATTCTTTTAGTCCAGGTGATTTTGCAAGGATTCAATCCCAACTTCTTTCACTTAGGATTGAAGAGGCAGCTGGCCTTTAGTTGTGTTTGAAATCTTTTCAGGGATTGATTAATGATGGATTGATTAATTTGGGTAAAACTTTCAACCATCTGGGTGCCCCCATCGATGCCACCTTGCCAAGGTGCACAGTGTCCATGGGAAGAGGCAAATCCCTGATGTCCCCAAAAATGTCCCCAAGGCCCTTGGGGACAGCTCAGGGCTCCCAAACCCAACAAGGTTTTTCATGGGGGGATCTCACCTGGGAGCGGTGGGGTCAAGATGCCACAGCCTGTGCTGAAAACCAAACCTCAACAATCCCAAAGAACTGAAATCATGGGGAAAGGCAGGATTTGTCCTCCAAGAGCTGCCAGGGCAGGGATTTGGTTCCCTTCAGCGAGTGACGCTGTAGCAAAGTGACATTCCTGATATTTCCATGCTTTCACGACGTGAGAGCTTTCCCAGCTCATTTCCCTGCCCAGCTGCGGCCACAGCAGCAGCAAACTGCTCTGGTAGGGTTACAAATTGAAATCCCTGTGCTGGGGCCTGGTTTTCCTCAGTGGAACGTGATCCCAGAGAGGTTAACTGGTGAATCTGTAACGGGAAACTGGGCGATGGAGGAGTCTGCGCGTTCTGGGCAGCTTATCTGAGGGTCTATCAGTGCATCACCGCAGTCCTGAGGTGCCAGAGGGACTCTCCAGGGCTGAATCTCCAGCAATATTGGGAATCTGGAGTGTGCAAATGAGGAGGACACTTGATACAGTACTAGGGAACAGGGGAAGGAGAGTGTCCGGTGGAGCTGTGGCATCTCCAGGTGTGTGCAGCCTGCTCAGCTCAGCAGAATTCCAGGCAATTCACCCATCCTGGAGCTGCTGGCTGGGCTGGATCCAGCAGCAATTCCACACGGCAGGACAGCAACATCCCAAGGACCTGCAAGGACAAACACCTTCCTGTGGTGGAACATTCCCCCAGCGCATGCCAGGCCAGCTCCCAGCAGAGCAGGAATCACAGAGACAGGGACCAGCCCTGGAGCCTGGCAGCACCCCCTGGAGATGACAAACATCGCTCAGTAATCAATACCCAAATCACCTCATTTGGTTCTCATTTGAATATAAGCTTGGCAGGAATTCCTGGAATAATGAGGAATAGCAATTGCTGCTCTTATCTCGGAGCAGCCCTGAGCAGACTGGCACGGAGAGGTGGGGAAGGCATGGCAGGTCAGGAGAAGAAGGGATGCTACAGCCATCTGGGAATGCCAGGAACCCCAGAATCATGGAGTGGTTTGGATTGGAAGGGACCTTAAAGCTCATCCAGTGCCACCCCTGCCATGGCAGGGACAGCTCCCACCATCCCAGGCTGCTCCAAGCCCTGTCCAGCCTGGCCTTGGGCACTGCCAGGGATCCAGGGGCAGCCCCAGCTGCTCTGGGCACCCTGGGCCATTTTTTCCAACCCAATCCATGGCCATGACACAGCAGCTGATGGCCCTGCTCGGGTCAGGGGTCCCTCCCTAAAACCAGCCACGGATGTGGCAGCTCTGGGGTTGGATGTCCTCACTCCCTGCTCCGGGATCCGCATCCTCCCGGGATGACATTCCAAACCAGCCCAGGCCCTGCTGCTTAGCTCGTGGAATTGGACAATGGAAACACGGCTGCAGATAAACTTGGGTGGGTTTCAGTGACCGTGTGAGCTTGGAGGGAATTCCAGCAGCTCCTGCAGATGTAGGACAGGGCCCTGGGAATATTCCAGATGCATTTCCCTGCACACTCTCAGGAAACAATCCCAGGTCTTCCCAAACAGCAGCATTTGCTGCAGGAGCCCCAGCTCTGGAAAAACATCCTCAGTGTGCGGAGGGTGGGAGAAGGGTTTGCTAAAACAGCCGCTTGATCAATGGGGTGGAGCTGATCTTTCAGGTCCCTTCCAACCCAAACCATTCCATGACTGGATGAGCTTTCAGGCAAAGTAACAGCAGGGAAATCCTTGCTTCCTTCCACTGGTGGAGGCACACAGGACGCAGCATTCCCAGCTGTCCTGCCCTGGGCTCTCCAACACCCCATGGATGGATGGGATTGGCTCCAGAGGGCTCCCAGCAGCCCTTCCCTCCCTGGCCACCTCCAGCCCCACCAGACCCTTCAGCATCAGGGAGTGCTCCCCGTGTTCCCAAAGGAAAAGTCTTGGCCTGCATGGAGCAGCAAAGCCCCGGGATGTGTCTGAGGCTGATGGAAGTTTCCAAGTCTCCTTCCCAGGAGCGGGAATTACCCAGCACCTGGAGGGCCCAAAGGGATGAAAGGCTGTCAGAAAAACAAGAGTGATTGGAATAAACCCAAACCCTTTCCCACTCCAGCTGTCTGAAGGTCTGATTCCACCCTGGAATTCGCACATCTCCTAAAAATCCCTTGAGAAGAGGCACATGTAAGAGGTTTTTTGGGGGTGAGAACTCCATGTCTGACCTCCTCAAGGAGCTGGGAGGCAACTGGTGCCGAGTTGGGAAGCGCTGGCAGCTCAGGGATGCTCCACAGTTCAGCGCTTCTGGAGCCATCCCTCCCAGTTCTGCTGCAATTATCCCGTTGTTTAGGTGTCCCTGAGGAGCGAGAGAACCTCATTATCTGCCGAGCCGAGGATCTGGATGTGCAGGGCACGTCAAGGAGGATTTTGGAAGTGGAGCCCCATGAGCTGAGAGCTATCCATGCATCCCCTGATCCCTGCAGCTCCCACTGCCCCTCGCTAAGGCAGCAGGAACAAATCCAAGGCAAAGCAGAGCAGAGGAGAAAGCTCTGGAGGGGTTAACGTGCTCTCGAGCATGGTTCAGTGAAATTGTCAAAAAATCCCTTCTGACAAATTGCCTCAGAAGAGAGGAAAGAATCTAAAGAGCCGAGTGCATGGTAATGATTTCTGAAAAGTTTCCCCGGCACCAAAATGCCCAAATACCATTAGCAAAGCAAATTGTGTTTTGTGCACATAATTCACACCAGAACACGGAGCTGAGGCAGCCCCGCTGCCCGTTATTAACGGGACGAGAAGCCAAGTCAGCCAGAAAGCTCAGCCTGAGCCGGGCGGGGCGGCCCCAGCCGCATCGCCGTGTGAAACACGGCATCGGGAACGCTGCGGGATTCTCCGGGAACAGCTGGGCTGAGCGGAAAAACCTCAGCTCCACCCGGAGCACCTCCGTGTCCTCCTCCAGAGCCGCCCGTCTTGCAGCGCTCCTCTCCTCGGCCTCTTCAAAGCGGCCTGCTCGCAGGACATCACCTTCCCAACGCTCATTTTCCCAGTCTTTTTGATCCCCCACGGAGCCCGGGGCTGGCTCTTTGCATGTCCCGAGCCTCGCCGGTGCCTCCCGAACCGGCCGAGCCCGACGGAGCCCTGCTCCACCCCAAAGCTCCTGCCCAGGCGCTCCGGGGGACCCGGGACCTGCCGAGCAGCCCCCGGACACTCCGACTCCCGATGGTCCTGGAAAAATATCCCCCGTCCTGCTCCAAGACCCGGATTTTCCCATTCCCGGCGCGTCCAGCCCCCCAGAAAAACAACATTCGGATGAAGCTTGGAGCGGGGCTTTTGCGGTAGCCATTCAAATATTCCCTGCGTTGTGATGGGGCTCTGGGAATGCTCCGGGAATGGGAGCTGCTCGTTGGACACGTGCTGAAGGTGCTGTTGGATGGAAACCAAGGCGCTGCCCGCTTTTCCAAGCCATCCCCCACGCAAATCCAGCTTTTAGGATGAGATAAAAAGCAACACAAATCCTGGGATTTGCGGCAGGGCTGGTGGCTCGCAGGAGGCGCAGCCCAGCGAAACCCCCCGGGCTGTGGGTCAGGGAGGGCTGGTCCCGCTCCTCTCTCCCAATCCCGGCGCTGGCATCCCGACACACCAGGGCACGGAGCTGTCGTGCCAGCTGTGCCAGGACGCCAGCCCAAAGGGCAGGGAGGAACCCGGGCTGGGCAGCCAGGCTGGAATTCGGTCATGGAGAGGCTCTGGAATTCATTAGCTGTGCCCCAGGCCAGGCAGGATTGTAATAAACACCTTCTTTGAGTCCTGTAGGTAGAAGTTACATGAAAATTACCGACTTGAAAAGCGTATTAGCATTTCAAAGGCAGACATTAGGAGACAGCCGAGCGCGATGACTGCGCACTGGCAGGGCTCTGCTTTGCCTCTTTATTGCACTCTGACGCTTTTCATCTCACCCCGACGTGTCGTTCCCAGCTGGATGGGCCACAGGGAGCTCCCAAACCACCCCCCGGCCTTCGCGCGTTGGATGGGGAAGAAATGACTCCAGCAGGTCCTGGTGCTCCCATTATTCGCCCTCAAAGGAGCGGCGGAGGAGGCTCAGGTCGAGCCGAGGTTGTGTTCCCGGGTCCGGGTGATTCCCAAATCCCTGCTCCGCCCCAGTGCCCCGAGTTATTCCCGTGCATTCCCGGCGCTCTGATCTCCAAAGCAGAGCACGGAGATCGGGGACCAGAAATGGCCTTTGCAGGGAAGGAGCCGAACAAATGAGGGCTGGCTAAAAGCGAGCTAAGGATGACCCGGGAATGGGTTTTCCCTGTTAAGCTGTGAGGAAGAGTCAGGGACATCAAATGGAAGGATGGAGCAGCAGGAATAACCATGGAAAACCCTTTCCTGTGGGATGCCCAGGTGTGTGGCCCTGACATGACTTTGTGACCCTGACAGGACTTTGTGGGCCGGCACAGGTGAGCCCAGAAGGTGATTCCCTAAATCACCAGCGCACAGATGCATCAGGGAATGGAACACGAAGGAACAGATGGGATCCGTGGCTTGGGAAGCCTTTCGACAGGAGCTTCCTTGTCGCTGCTGGAGGCTACAATCAGGGAAGCTGTAACTGCTGCCTGTTGATAAAATAAACACTTCCCTGGCACTCCCCAGCTCCAGCTGGTGTCCAGGCTGAGAGCAGGATCCTAGGCAGAGATGGAGGCGCCGATGGGAGGTGCTGAGCCCTGCCGAGGTGAGGGTGGGGTGTCTCCCACAGCAGGAAACAACGCCCAGAGATCTTGGATCAACACAGCTCCGAGCTCCCCCGAGATTTCCAGGGAATGTGGAGCCTTCCTGCCTCTGCTCCTGCTCGCAGGGAAGGCTCTGAGCCTCACCTGGTGTGAAGATGCCACTTGCAGGTCATCCGAGCTTCCTCTGTGTGTAAGGCGAGGCGAGGGAAGCACAGTTATCTCCTGCCAGAGTAATTACTCCTTGTTTTCCCAGATAATGCTCCGGGTATTTGAATATGGCCATTTTTCCTGCTCCTGCTGCAGCTCTGAAGATTGTGCTGCTGTCATATGTGAGTTCTTATCGCTTATCTCTGCTCTTTTATCTTCGCCACTCATTTCATTGTGTTTCAGGCTCTGTGCAGAGCCCTGTCTCTGCTCCACGGAGCCTCTGCACAATTCCCGGGAGCTCTCCTGGCTCTGGGCCCCTGGCAGGTCTCACCAGCCTCTCCAAGGTGCCAAAGCTCTGCCACAAACCTGGAATGTGCTCTGAGACCTTCAGCAACTTCCTTATCAAACAGGAAATAGCCTCAATCCTTCCTTTTTGGATTTTCCCTGAGATATTTGCTCTCCGAGCTCCGGCAATTGAGCGGATGGCTTTGCCAGGCACTCGGCACTGCTGGATCTGGGCCTGGCACGTGGTGCTGGAGCTCTGGTGGTCCCAGGAGCTGGAAAATTGGGATTTTGAGGGGCAGTGGGGTTAGCCCAAGCTGTTTGTAGGGCCAGAGGAGTGTTGGCGATACAGGAGAGTGAAAGGTGGGGGACAGTGAGGGGCTGCAAAGGGGGCCAAGCCCACCTGAGACCCCCAGGCAGCTGCAGATCCAAATGTGGCTCCAGCCCCATTCCCTGCCCCCTCCCACTCCATGTCCTCACCCTGCACATCCAAACCTCGGGATAAACAACCCTTTGCCCGCTGGAATTTGTTCTTGCTCCCTTTTTCTGAGCTTGGGGTCTGCCCGGGGGTGCGAACAGGATGTCCAGGTGGACATTTCCGTGGGAATAAACCCCCTTCCCATCAGGAGATGCAGACCCAGGCTCCGTGCCAGGCTCTGCTGCCCCAGGAGAGATCCAGGATGCGTCTCCCAGAGCTCTGGGGGGGCTCTCCCAGTGCGGGCTCCCCGTGTCAGGTCGGATTTCTCCGTGGGGAGCCGGGAGCAGCTCCTGTGGCACGGGATCATTACCCACACGTCCCACTGACACACAAACCCCGCCTCGGCACGCAGGTCTCCCAGTATTCCCAGTATTCCGGCGGGGCTGGGGGCTGCAGCCCACGCAGGGAAGGGATTGGAGCACATTTTGGGTCGGGAGCAGGATGCTCCATCCCTCCCTCAAATTAAAAAAATCTCCTGTGCATCCATCTCCTCCGCCACGGGAGGCATTTCCCAGCCGCCATAACGGATTTGGAGCCGGCAACCAGAAGATAAAATAATTTACTAATTGGAAGTGGCACCAAACATTTTGCCTCTTGCCCTGGCTGTGATCTCGGGGGCAAGTGGCTGGCAGCTCTCCAGGAGACGGAGCGCAGGGACAGAGCAGCGCGGAGGTGGCCGGGGTGCCGCTCCCGGAGCCCCACCCTATTGTTTCCCCAGCGCTCTGTCACCTTTAATTACGCCCGGAGATGCCCATCAAAGGCAGAGCTGGGTGCGAGGCTGAGGAGGAGTGACAGGGCTGGTGCAGAGGAATTTCACACAACAGCCCAGGCATTTTCTAGCTCACTGACTCGTTTTCCCTATTTTTCTTTTTTTTTTCGGATGGCTTTGCACTTGGCAGCCCTGGGCAGGCTGGCGCACGGGGAGAGCACGGCTCTCTCCAGAGCCAGGAGAAGCCAAAAGTCTTCATTCACTCATTTCCTCATTCATTCCCTCCACAACATCCGTTTATTTACGAGGATGCTCTGCTGCACTCGGAGCTGTGGTCACCAGAGCTGGTGGCACCGGTCCCCTGCTCCCCGGTGGTGGCTCCAGGCCACCGTGGCCAGTGCTGGGCACTTGGGGGGTGGCACCTCGAGCTGGACTGCCTTTCTGCAGCTGTACAACATCTGGCACTGTCCCCACCTCCTGCCCCGGTGTCCCCACGGTGTCTGTCACCCTCTCCTGCTGCTCAGTGTGCACTCAGATCCCTGTGACCCCTGAATTCCCGGTGAGGACCGGCACAAACCTCATCATTTTGAGCATGTGAACCGCTGCCTCGAGGCTGTTGCTCTGTAAGTCCAGGGTCTACCTGGAAAAACTGGCTGTGCCCCATTTGCCAGACCTGCTCCAAAGGTGGAACCCCACAACTCATCCTGCGGGATCCTCACCAGCCCAGGCAAGGGCAGGACAGGGATGAGCAGGAGAGGAAGGAATGGGTGGGTAGAGCAAGGGGAGGCTTTGCCAGCAGGGATGAAGCTGGAAAGCCCCGTGGGCCACTCCATGGGACACGGGGACACCTTACACCTCCCTCTCCTGCTGGAGCCAAGGCTGGAGTGCGGGGACAGCTCTTGGAAGTGCAGAGCAGGAGCACAGCCAGGTCTGGATCTCAGACGCACCCAAGCAACGGCAGCAGAGGAACGGGCAGGGACTGAGCCCAGGGAGCTCCCCCTGCACAGGAGGCAGAACTTCTTCCCTGGGCAGTGCCCGAGCCCTGAGCAGATTGTGCACAGAGGCTGTGCAGTGTCCCTGCCTGGGGATATTGCAGAGCTGGGTGGCCACACTGCTGTGCCCTGTGCTCTGGGCTGGCCCTGCTGGAGCAGGGAGGTGGCACCGGCTGAGCCTCCCAACCTGACCCAGTCTGGGATTCTGTGATTCCATGATTTCCCAGTCCCTGTTTAAACACAACAAAGACACCGACAGGGTTTGTGGCTCTGTGACATTCCCAGTGCAGCAAAACGGGCAGAGCCTCAAAGGAAGCGATGAGAAACCCTCAGAGAAGGTTTCACCCAACCTGGCCCTTGTCTGGTCCCCGACTGCACCGGGGTGAGTTCATCAAAATTCCGGCCACCCTCCGCCCTGATCCCACGCCTTTGTGCCCAACCGCTGCTCCCGAGCCACTCCCGGCTGGAGAAATTCTTGTCTGAAGTTGCCATCTAGGGGAGCACACAAAGGCGGTGGCTTGGAGGGGGGCGAGGAACGGAGCCTCGAGGGGCTTTGTGTTCGGAGGAGCGGCTGCCACACAAACAGCGACAAAGAATGGAAATGAGGGACTTCAGCAGCCCCGAACACAGCTCAGTAATGACAAACACATGGCTTGGGAAGCCTGGGAACGCGGAGGGAACCGAGTGTTTATAAACTCCTGGAGCTTGGTTGGTGGGGAGAGGGGGATGCTCCGGGCAGGGATTTCCCCCAGGAGAGGGTTTAGGGTCCAATCCTGGGAAATATTCGGATGTTGGAATAGAAATCGCTCTGAGCTGTCTCCTGGGATTTGCTCCTTGACTTCCAGGCTTTTGGTGCGGCTGGCAGGGTCAGCTCGGGCCAGGGCACGCGGGGTGGCCGGACGCGCTCCCACTGCCCAATATCCCAGGGCAGCTTTTCCCAAACCGCCCCTGGCGTGTTCAGCTCTTCCAGGATCAGCCCAGGGCGTGTTCACGTGGGTTTTTCTCCCCACTCGTTTTGTGGTGGTAAAAGGGGGAGATAAAAATAAAAGATGGGATCAATGCGAGCTCTCCAGCGAGGCCGAAGCCGGATTAAATCCAGAAAATCACAGGATGGAAATAAATCCGGTGGGATTCAGGGAACGGAGGGAAAAATACAAGGAAGGAGCAGGGGGAAGGTGGGTGAGGGTGGATGGAGGCACAGCTGATTCCACATTCCTCGTGACACAGCCGTTCCCGCACCCCGGGGTTTTTCCCAGGGCTTTTCCCAGGTCTTTTCCCAGGTCCCGGTTCCCTCAGCGGGCTGCGGAGCTGCGCCGCTTCCCTGGAAAGCAGGGAAGCTCGGCAGACAAAAGGTTCCCTCTATCTGCATTTCTGAAGCGCTTATCGCCGCGGTGTCTCGCCGCTCGCAGCCCTTTCCTCCAGAAGGGCACAGCGTTCCTATTGTTGTTCCACAAATCGCTTCCCCTGCCAGTTCCTTCCCTTCCAGGCTACTGAGTGGAGCTTGGCTCGGCTCCCTCTGGACTAATTTGATGAGAGATAATTATCTTGTTAATATCGTCTTATTTTCTTAAGTCCCAGCCTCTCTTTTATTAATTCTGTCAGTCGCTGGTTGTGTTGCTCTTAGGTCCGTGGCTTTTCAAAACACTCTAACAGGCACTTCTGGGAGAAAGTCGGGAAAAGAACAACTTCACTCGGAGAATGTAAATATTGACATTTTTGCACAATGGAGATTTTTAATCGGCTCCTCCTGGCAGGGCCGGCCGCCGTGGGAACCACTTGGCCACCGTGGCCGTGGGTGGGATGCGGCTGCGGCAGGAGATGCTCGGGGTGTGCTGCTCCCCCGGGAAGCGCAGGAGAGGAGAGGGGCAGGAATTCTGCCTGCAGGGAGTGGGAGGTGCCTCGGGACACGCAGAGCAAGGTGCGCCCTGGCACGGGGCCCTCCGTGCCCCATCCCCGTGCTAAATCAGCTGAATGCAGGGGGAAAGGGATGGAAAATGGGAAAGGAGGATGGACAATGGGAAAGGAGGATGGATGTGGGGTGGTTTGCAGGGAAAAGCTCAGTTCAGCTCTCTAAGAACTACCTATCCTTGTGCTAAACCAGCTGAATGCAGCAGGAAAGGGATGGAAAATGGGAAA
>VZTX01016521.1:0-75134 GCA_013400915.1 Pardalotus punctatus
TATTTGTATTTTAAGGAATTTACTTACAAAAATGCAGTAAATTGTTTAACAAATATCATAGTTTTAACTTCATACGTTTCAGCCATTCTTAATATGGCATATGTGTTTTTACTTTAATATAACCTAGTGAACTCTTTTCAAAAGTACATTCAAAGTTCCTAATGGAGAGTTCAGCATATTTAAAGGGATGGATCACAAAATTTAAGAAGTTTCCCATCCCCTCATCTGACACTTAAAATATGATATATAGGGCCAAATCGTTCTCTGTTCACTTCCAGTAGGATGTGTCTGGAAAAATGGTGTCAATGGCTCTCTCCCACAAGGATAATCAGATTTTCTGTTCCTTTTGGAAGGGGAAGACCACTATGCCTGGAACTCAGACCCTTCCTCAGCTCTTTTGGACAGGGTTTTCTTCCTATTACCACTGTAAATTACAGATGATAAGACACTTTTTTCCTGTTCTTTGCTTCCCCTACACATTTTTTCAGGAGAAGGGAATACAAACATTTTTTTCTCTAAATCTCTTGATTTAAAAAATGCGGATCAGTGATAGACGATAAAACAATGACATAATATTGATGTAAATTCAATTAAAAATTCTAACTTACAGATATATATTAATGTTACTGTATCAAATGGAGAGCACAGGGAAGCAATTAAAAAGAGCATTATTTCAGAGTCAACCCTCTTAACCTGAAACTAATAAAACCTCTGTCACCTGTAGAGTTGATAGAATAATTCTGAGAGTGTGACCACACACCTCCTACTGTTAAATGACTGAATCTTTTTTTCACTTTTTTTTAGGATTTGGAGTATGTTTATTTACCATCTTCCATTCAAAATCTAAATGATGCAAACTCCTTGTTCTATGTACAAATATATTTTATAATCTTTTTAAACTAAGAAATTATTTTTCAGCTTGGTGAGAACATAACATGAAAAAATATAGACTCCACATAGAATCTGGTTCAGGAAAATGTCTATTCATAAAGGTGTCATAAAGTACACCCTAAGTTAAGCCTACATTAATGAGGTTTCTCTATTAAGAGAAATTAGCAATCTCTTTTTACTGTATATGTCTAACAATATATACAGCCCATTTTCTTTAACTCAGTTTATATATCAGCACAAGACCCATAAATGTCTTGATAGGATTTTGAAGAAATCACGATATTGCTTTGATTTGTTATCTCAATGCTATGTTGCTAAGAGGGCTTTTTTATACAACACATTTGTCACAATGTTTAGTAATTACCAGTAAGAAGTCAATTTTTTCTCATTATATACTGTAGCATAAACTCTTAATTGATAATGATTTATGATTTACTATTTTTGGCTTTAAATACATTCCAGATGAGGATATTTGTATGTTGTAAATCAAGACAAAACAGCCATAATTAGAACTGCCCACTAGAATAAGTGATATAATTAAGAGGAAAGTACAGCCTGGGGACACAAAGAAAATTCTGGAATAAATTGACAGCCATACAAGTTTGATTCATTCACTAAAAACAATATCCATCCTACTTTCAACTCTGTCATTAACTCACTTCATGGGTTTTATTCAGCCACAAAACAATTTTTTTAACTATAACCTGAGTAACAAAAATAATAAAAACTACATCAAAATTCTGAAGAAGAAATAAGAAGAATAAGAAATACTAAGGATAGTAAAGATATTTTTAAAGATATATTTTTGTAGAATTGTCATTTTGGCAAATGAGAAAGATCTTCAAGCATGAATTAATAATTAAGAAAGTTGAAGTAAAGAAATTATGAACCTAGTATATTATACTGGGTGGGAAAAATCAATCTAAATATAATCTTCTCAGTAAAAATATAATATGCAATGATTTAAAAAGCAAAAATGAGAAGATTTTTTGTCTTTCATGTTGCTAAATCACAGCATTGCCTGCATTGGGAGGGACCTTAGAGATCATCAAGTTCCAACCATTCTGCTATGGACAGGGACTAATTTCAATAAAATTATGGATTCAATGACATTTTAGATATAAGAATGGTTAAAACAGAATAGAATCACTGTATTTTGAGAAGTCAACACAGCAGATACTGATTTAACCCTGAATAAATATGACAAACTGAGGTAAAAGATTTCTTTATATGTGAGTTTCAAAGCAACGTGGCATGTTTACATTCAGGTTTGTTTCCTTTAACACAATATAAATAGAAGATGTTTTTCCAGAGAAACACCTCGGAAGGGAAAGCTTTATAAGATCACTCATGACAGGGCTTGAGGCACTCTTCATAACAATATGTCTGAGACTGTCATTCATAACTGTTTCTTAAAGAGAAAACTGCTGCTACTGGGAGGCTTTTCATACTTTTTGTGTTAATTCATCTCTTCTGTATGACAAAGCAACAACACAGCGGAAATATGAAACTTGTGCTTGTGCAGCCTTATCCCTTCCACCCCAATTATGTGGTTTTTTTTCTCTACTGTTGTCCTTCTAAAATGGTAAAAACCTCTATTAGTCTTACAGAATAGTCTCCATTAGCTTTAGTTAAATATGAGTCTGAATTTAATGAACATTTTCATGTTTAAAGAATTCCATTTTACTGACTTGGATGAGACAATAGCTTCCAAGTTTTTCCATGTGTACTGTTTGTTCAGGTGACACACAGAAGTAGCTCGATTCAAGCAAACATTTTCTCACAATATGCAAGGTGAACATGCCAATATGTACCAGACCTCAACATTTGGCAAATTTTTATTTTCCTTATTTTAATTTAGATTTCTTAGTGTTTTAAGACTGCATGCTGTCCCTAGGGTGCTGTCCCTAGGGTACTCTCCTTCTTAGGATGCAGCAGAGCCATGGTGTTGCCTATTAGTTTCTCCAATCATTTACTGCTTTCATTGGAGGAAAAAAAGAGCAGTGGTCTTCAGAGCATTAAATGGTGTTCATCTGATGAAGAAACACAGAAAACAAACAGAATCATGATACAATTAAGATTTTTTTTTGCAGTGAAATAACAGACCCAAGTGAAAACCAAAAACAATGTGCAGTGTGTTTGGATGTGTCTGAGAGTTACATGGAAAAAAAAAGAAATAATTAAAGTGTGAAAAGGAAGAAGGGGATGTGGTAAATCTGTAAGGTTGTCTGTGCCACTCTAGAGAAAACCATGAAAAACCTTGTATGACAAAGCAGCCACACCATACGTATAATTGAATGTCAGGTCCCAGAAGCAGTAACGCTGGGTCATTCCATGCAGACTAATTAGCACTGCTTCCCTACAAGGCTAATTAGCATACTTGAGCTAAGGATTTCCTGTGTTGCTGGGGTACCTCATTGCCATTACAGCTATTTTGTCCCCAAACCCACAGTTAATCCTTTCAGAGCCAGCTCAGGCATCACTGCAGAGCCCTGCAATTATTTCGAAAGCCTTTCTAGCTGGTTACAGACCAGAGGAAAAGAAGCATCGCTGAACAAGTCTGTGGTTTCACAAGTCACAGTAGAAGAGCAAGGGCCAAGCTGTGCAAAGATGAACAGATGGAAAGAGCAGATGATGTCTCTTGAGAGCCGTGACAGAATTTTCTCCACAACAAATTATCGTCTTATGTTTCTTGGTCTTGTACTGCAATTTAACAGTCTTTGATGTGTCTAACAGGTTTGTCTTCTAACCCTCCTTGGAACTTTTCTTAGAACTATTTTTATTTTTCCCCCTGGGTTAAAGCAAGGAAAATGGTGTGGGAGGATTTGTTATTTTTCGGAGATATGTTTTAAAATTATAATTTGATAATTATGAACCATGAATAAGTACTAAATGCCTTTATAATTAATTACAATATATTGTAAACTCTTCCTCAGTGAGAAAAACACCACTTTAAAGGAAGAGAGTGGCACAATATTGAAAATTTAAAAAATATTTTACCCACAAAGAGAAAACCTTCAGGAATGTTATTAGCATCTCCGTATGACACCCATTATAATAGTATGTGTATCATTCAGAAAGTCTAAGTAAAGAAAAAAAAAAAAACTTTCCATAGATTGGACAGGCTAAGTACACAGAGAGAATATAATTAATTCAAAACTGGGAGGATATATTGTTTAAGCAATTTTTTTCACGCTAATATTCAGAATTATGCTTAATTAAGGTTATGGGATGAGGATTCATATCTAGATATTTTGTGCAATATAGTTAGAGGCACTAGCACTTTTCTAATGTATTACATTAGGTAAATAATTTGCTAGTTCAACAAAATCTTCAATTAATGCAAAGAAAAAACAAATTTTAAAAGTCAAAATATAGTGAAATATGCTTGATGCAGAAGTTATTTAATACAAGATACCTGTCTCACTTTTCAACATTTTTTCCTACAAATAAAAATATTTTTTCCAACAGTGTCACTTGTGCAGAAGAGATTTGGTTTGGTTATGTTGATGAAAGCACAAAATTAAATTTTATCTACACCCTCTGAATATGTCTGTTCAATTCCATAACACATACAGCTCTTAAATAAATATCCCATTGCAAATCTATCAATCCCAAGCATGCACAGAGATGATCAGCTGTTCACTCAGCACTAATACACAATACAAGACCTTTCACATAAAAATGTGATCCCATCCCTCTGCTGCAATTTCCAGAGACACAAGTTTTAAGCAAACAAATCTAGAGGGGAATTCACTGCTGAAATTAGTAATAATTCTTTGAGAACTGTAAGCATAAGTTGGTCCAAACAAGTTAACTGTGTAGACAAAAGACACAGTCTAAAGGAGAGCTGGAAAATCAAACCTACACTGATTAACAAAAAGTGAAGAGAAACAATCACACTGATGTAATCCTGTCTTCCAGAGACATTACCCACAAAGAAACACTGCCTTGCTGTGTGAAGAATGTTGTCACTTACAAAAACTTAAGATAGGATCAAAAAATGACCAGGAGCTAGAGGATTAATTTGGAATTCCTCTTAAATCAATAAGTCCTATTCAGGTTCAAACAGTGAATTCACAACTACACTTTTATTAAGTATAGGCGGTGTCTGTCCTGGGTTTGGCTTTGAGTTGAGGAGTTGGTTTTTTTTACTAGTTGGTGCAGTGCTGTGTTTTGGTTTCAGTGTCAGAATAATGTTAATAACACAGGGATGTTTTAGCTGTTGCCACATAGTGCTTACCCTAAGTCAAGGACTTCTCAGTGTCCCATGCTCTGCTAGTGAGGAAGTGCACAAAAAGATGGGAGAGAGTGTAGCTGGGACGGCTGAGCCAAACAGGCCAAAGGGATATTCCACACCACAGAACATCATGCCCAATATATAAACTCAGAGGAATTACCTGGAAAGGGGCTGGTTCCTGTTTTATCCTTTCTTTCTAATTCCCCCCACAGGAGGAGTGGTGGTGGGCAGAGGCTCAGTGGCTGTGTGTTACTTAATTCCTGTCGGGGGTTAAACCTCAACAATGTCTTAATATGCTTTACAAAAATCTCTGTGCAGAGGTTACACTAACACACAGAGGCAAGGACTGGATCTCCAGGGGCTTCTTACCCTGCAAACAGCCTGCTACTTGAATGTTATGTCTTAAAGAGTTGGAGGCTCAGTATGAAAAACTTGCTAATGCTAAGCAGCAAGAGAAGTACCTAGGTAGTCAAGAGGGAAAAGGAATTACTGTCATCCATGTAATTCATAGTCCCAATTCTCTTTGCCTCAGACTTAAGCCCCATATGTTATTGGTATCCTTAAGAAACATCTGTTCTTTCTCTTTTCCACAGCATTGGTTAAAAAGAGACTGAAATCAATGCACAGTAAACACCATTCTTAGTCATAAGACATTTCCATCAGTGAAATATGATCATAGTTTCATCAAGCTTTATTCAGAGACTATTTCCCCATCTGAGATCCATGCAGTGATAAACCAGAGTCAATTTGGTGTTGGTTTAGTTTTACTCATCAAAATCTTTTGTGATAGTCTCTTTAGTTGCACTTTTTTCTGCTTTGTGCCTACACTAAGGACAGTATTATTATTGTCTTAATTAATAGGAATGAAGTCTTGTGGGTTTTGGGTGTGGGGTATTTTTTCCTTTCCCAAAAAACCCCAGGAAACAAGCCACATGCAAGCCAGAAAACCAAACACTTTGACAAATGTGGTTGTGAGTTTTTTTCTTAATGCTGCAGGATACAAAATAGGCTCTCTCGTATCAGTTATACACCTTCCTAATTTCTTTGTCAGACATGATAAATGCACACCAGTTACTTCCCACAGTGAATTAGGTTGCCAAACACAAACCAAAGCTGTAATAATGCCCAGGATGTCCAGGTGCTGAGATGTACTTGTATTAATACATATTTCCTACAAAAACAGGAATATTATTATGTAATATTTCTAAGATATTACATTCACATGTCTTCAGCAGATTGGCTCCTGCTTCACTGAAAGTGATGTGTTAAAGCTGGTTGAATTTCCCAATAACTTGGACTAGTTCAGGTATATCCAAAAGTACCCAGAGAAGCTGTGGAATCTCCATCCTTGGGGATGCATGGCATTTGACTGTGCATGACCCTGAAGAACCTGTTGTAATGTCAAAACTGACCCTGTTCTGAGAGGGGAGCTGTTTCAGACAACCTCCCAAGGTTTCTTTCATCCCCAATGTTTCTGTGATTCTAAAATGTTTCCACCACATCTGTTATCCATGTCATTTCGTTGTGCAGAAAATTTGCAAGTTTTCCAAAGAAAATTTGATGGTTTGAGAGGCAAAATTGGGTTACAAGGCCACAAGTCAGGGGTGTTTGGTTCCACTTGGATTCCACCCATGGAGGTTTGTGGTCCTCCATCCTAATTTTCCTCTCTCTTTATTCAGAGTCTATACAGATTAATTAAGCCAAATCAGAAAGTCATCACAATTCCTGAAACTCACTTTAGAGATCATTCTATTTTCTGCATCAAGGCTTGTTTCATTTGGTCTGCAAACCATAACGGAGAAGAACTAAAATTTTTTCTAAATTCATGTTTATTTTAAATAATTTGAAAACTTAGTCTTCCAAATTCTTGTTTTAAGCAATTTTTTTGAAAACTTTAATTTTTATATAGAAACTAAAACAAAAAAGCTACTAAAAATTTCAGCATTCTGTTTACTAACAGCCTGTAAGAATCATGTCTTACAATTTTGACATCCCTAAGAAAAAACTCTGAAGAAGAAAAGGTTATTTTTAGACTTTTGAATCATTATAGAAAATAGCAGCCAAATTACATAATAATTTGCTGAATTACAAACAAATGGTACTCTGAGAACTTTATCCTCTCTTCCCCAATAATTTCATCTCAAGGAAATTTAAAATAATTTCTTAAGGTAATGCTTATTGTGTCATTTAGGCAAGAAATTATCCTATAAATCAGTCTGAAATTACAATACACAATTATAGAAGAACTTTATATGCAAATAAATTTACTGCGCCAGTTGTTTTTATCCTGTCTCTGCACAACAAAACCTGCCATTTTGACACAGTTAAGAAATCACATTAACTCTGGGAGTTCATATTTAAATATGCTCTTCACATCTACTAAGGGAAAAAATGCTCAGATTTCAAATTTTTTTGATGGAATACTTCATAAGCAAAGCACACACTCCCTGAAGGATTATGCC
This sequence comes from Pardalotus punctatus, assembly GCA_013400915.1. Lineage (NCBI taxonomy): Eukaryota > Metazoa > Chordata > Aves > Passeriformes > Pardalotidae > Pardalotus > Pardalotus punctatus. The sequence goes on from VZTX01016521.1 coordinate 7,594, forward strand.
ACTATTTCCATTTAATTAAATTGATTAAATTAAAGTGTATGGTGGTCTAACCTCAAAAGGAAAATATATTACATTTATGAAAAATGTTGCCATTCATTCTGTTATATTGCATGTACAACATATAATGTCTCCAGTATGAGATTCCAGCTTTTCTAACAAGTTATTTGTTATATAAGCTTTAAGGTGATCTTGAACATTTGAAAAACTTCTCTATGTCTGAATGTATTACCTTAAAAATACCAGAGTCTCTTTCTCCTACCCGCTGGTTACATCTGCACAGAGCAGCTGGGGTAGTGAGCATGTTCAGATACCTTTCAAAAATGCTACAATTCTGTACAATTGCTGTGCATGCATTTAGCCATGGAAAAATGCTCTTGTCAGAGCTCCTCTGCTCCCCTCAGGACCAACAAGAATCTCCAAAGAAGTACTACAGCATCCCTCAAGGGATAGAATGTAATCAAAATGAGTATGATACATCTAGGTCACACATTAGGATAAAAGAAACATGTTTAAAGACGATTGGTCTAGATCCGATAGATCACCTTTAAATGCCCAGGAACTGGTTTGTTTGGGTTTTTTTTATCCTGTTGTTTTGGTTTTTTTTTTTTTTTTTCTGTTTGGATTGTTTTCCCCTTTATTTTTGTTTTGCATGGGGGTTTTGGTCAGCTATTTTGTTTGTTTGGTTTTTTTAAATAAATCTGTGACTTTTACCCAAAGGAAAATGAACAGGGTTAATATCAAATTCTGTGCTGATGAGGTAGAAGGGGGAAACAGAATCACAGAATCACTGAAACTGAAAGGCCTTCTTGAGATCAGCTGGTCCAAGCCCATGCTCAGGCAGGGTCAGCCAAAGCAGGTTATCCAGGACTGTGTCCAGTTGTGTTTTGAAGATCCCCATAGACAGAGCCTCCACTGCCTCTCTGCGCTATCTGTTCCAGTGTTTGATCAGCATTACAAGCGAAAAATCCATTTCCTTGCATTCATATTAAATTTCATGTGTTTCTGTCTGTAGCCATTGCAACTTGTCCCTGTCATCAGATATTGATGAGAAGAGGAGGGCATTTCATTCACTGCTTCAAGCTGGAATCCCATCTCTCTCAATTTCTCCTCACATGAAAGATGTTCAATCCCTAAATAACCCTAATGATTCTGTGTTGAACTTATTCAAGTTGCCCAGAGAAGTTGTGCATGGCCTATCTCCAAAAATCTTCAGGGTCAGGTTGGGCAGGGCCCTGACCAACAGTCAAATTTTTTGATATTTCTTAAAATTTTCCCTTTCTTAAAATTGTTTTTTAAAAGCAGAACCATTTGTCATCTGGATTACCACAGGTTCTCAAGAGAGAAGCATCTTTCACTCCAAAGTTCTAAACACAGCAACCAGCGAGGTGAAAAGATTCCTTTCATTTTTTATTCCTTCCTTCTTTTCTTCATACTCTGGAAATTTTTAAAAGAAGACTTTATTAACAGATTGATCTGCTCTCACAGTCTGTGTGTGATGCTGTGAGTTCCTTCAGCACCTTATTGAACATCCCCCCTCTAAGGGTGATCAGCAGATTTTAGGGTGAAGAAGAGCATAATCTTAATTCTTCAGTTGCAAGCTTCATCTGCATTTACAAACAGAGAAAATAAAATTCAATATGTCTTTTTTATTAGTTTGCCTTTGCAGCATCAACAATTAATAATGAGTAATAATAATCATAATGAAAAGCATGTCTTGCCTTTAAAGCTAATAGGCACTTTTTAAAAGAAAAAAATAATTATCTTAAAGGGAAGTTTTCTTTAAAAACAATTTTAAAATACATTTACAGTTAAAATATATTCTAAAGAGCGTCTAAAAATCAATATGAACAGTTTCCCTCAAGAAATAAATCTTACTTGATAGACCACTCTTCATATATTTTTTCGAGCAATACATTAGAAAATATTGGTTTATGGTATTATTCAATTGGAGGGAAATCAAATAACATACCTGCTTGTTAAAATCCATTTTCTATAGATTTTTTTAGTCTGGAACTTTGGTTTATTTTCCTGTCCAAAACTTTATGTCAAAATAAAATGCTGTATTTAACATGAGTGTGACCTCAGCTTGAGTGTTGTGAATGCTCTGGAGCCACCATTTTAGAAGGAAGGGACAATCCTTGGAAGTGTCCAGGGCAAGGCTGGGGTAAGGGCTGGAAGGGAGCTCCCATGAGGAGCTGCTGAGAACTACAAGTTTGTCTAATTTTGAGGAAAGGAGGCTGAGGGACAACGTCCTTGCTCCTTTCTACAGCTTCCAAGGGAGGGGAAGTGGAGAGAGAGGGAGCAGTTGATCTCTTCTCCTGGCTACCCTGGGATAGGACGTGGCTTCAAAGGTGCATCAGGGGACAGTCAGAACTGACACGAGCAAACATTTATCTACCAAGAAGTGGTGTAAGCCTGGAATTGGCTTCCTGGAGAGATGATCTGTATCCCAAGCCTGCCAGTATTTAAGAAACATTTGGACAATGCCCTTAATAACATGCCGAACTTTTGGTCAGCTCTGAAGTGGTCAGGGAGTTGGACAAGATGATTGTTGTAAGTCCTTTCCACCTGAAACAGTCTATCCTATTCTTTTCTGTTCAACTCCATCCCATTCTAAATACTGAGTTCTATTTTCAGATATCATCTGTGAACTTTCCACTGCTTTCAATTTCATGCTGACAGACCACTTAGTCAAAGTATAATTATTTTATTTCATAAACCATGTAGAAGAGTGGAAGAAAATTGCTAACCCTCTCCTAAGTTTTTTTTTTCTTTTTTTTTTTTTTTTCTGTTTTTTTCCCCCCTGTAATTCTGGTCTATTTTAATTTGATGTAATAAGAATAAAATCCTCTTTCATCATATGTCTTACATATAGCAAGAAAAATATATAAATAAAAAGCTATAAGCATGAAACAAAGTAAAGAAAATACTATCTTTAAAGCAAACTTCCCACAAGAAACAAACTTTAATGTGGCTTTGATGTGGCTGTGTCCTGAAACTTCATTAAAAATACACGTCACAAAGAAATTAAAGAAAGATCAGATGTAAAAGAAAAGATAAACAGAAGAAGGATCACTGATTATATCTAGGAGTTTGTTCCCACAACATTTCTCCTCCTGGATATAAAAATCTTTAGGGCAGCAGCAAAAAAGGAAAACCTGCTCCAATTTCTGGATTATGATATTTGAAACAAGGGAAGAATATTGGGAGGAAAGAAAGAAGGAAAAAAGTTTTCTTTTTGTGTGTTTCACCTGTGCCAAGAGGAAACACACAATCTTCAGGAGCTGTCTGTGAACATGTATTTTAATCTATTTCTGATGATTTGGAATGACCCTTGGCTGCTATGCATTCTGTTCTTCCTGGAAGAGAAATAATTACTTTAATGTGCTTCCTTGAGTCAGGCAGATTCCAAAGAAAACTGATTTTGAATTATTTAAAAGGGAATTTAAAAAGAAAATGAAAAAAAAAACTATTGAACAATGCATGCAAAAGTGACGTAAGCTGGAATTTAATGTTTTCTTTCCTATATCAGTGCATAACTATTCAAGTAAATAAGTTGAATTGTGGCACACATTTCCAGATGCAGACATCTGCAGTCAACAGCTTGACTGTATTCTTGAATGACGACCTACATTTTGAAACAAAGTTTATAATTTAAAACTTCCTTAAAATAGATCCAGAGCTGTAATTTTTTAGTATCAACCATTAACCTTGCACTGACACCTAGAAGAATAAACTTTGTAAAGCTGGAAGCACATGAGGTATATTCTCCCCTAAATGCTTCCTCTAGGAACCCTAGAATTTAATAAACTGAGATGAAGAACTATAAATGTTTTATTTCACCTTTGTCCACTTTTTAGAGCATATTCATAATTTTTCTCCATTTAATTATTCAAATAACAAAAAGGATATGATCTAAGAGGTGTGTGATACAAAAGTCTGTAAATGAAGGCTCTCCAAGCTTAAAACCTCGAAGTCTACAGCTCAGGAGAATTTTTTAAATTATTCATTTGACCTGGATAATCCCAGGCTGAGGAAGTTGCGACTCTTCAGCCTTAAGAGGAGAAATCTCAGGCAGACCTTCTTTATCAATGACTGTCCAGAGGATATAGAGAAGATAGAGGCTCAGAGGTGAACAGAAACAGGATAAGAGTCTACAAACTTGAGCTGAAATATGGGAACTTACGATTAAATATCAGGAATAAACATTTTCTAGTGTGAGATGAAACATTCATAGAAAAGCTTTTCCTTCCAGAAAAAAAATATAGGGGAGAGAGGGGTTAAAATAAATAAAGAATGCTTTCATTTAGAGAGAAAACTTTTAGACACCTTACATTTCATAGCGACAGTGTAATCTGTTTTTAAAATCTTCTATTGTGCATAGGAGTGACTAGCCTGATTTAAAATTCACTTAAAATGCAGTTTGCATCCTGACAACTGATGCATATACAACATTAGATCAAAATCTGGAAAGGTAGCAGGCATGTAATCATGTAATAACTTCCACCAATCAGGCTGAGATAGGAGACAGGAGCTGGGAATCAAACCTATCAGAGCAGCAGGAGCAGAGGTTTGGGCTGATAAGATGCAGTACAGTGGTGCAAGGTGGACGAGAGAGGAGGGGCAGCCAAAGTCAGGGAGCTGCTGAGGGCAGAGAACAGATTTATTTGGTCAGAGACCCTGAGAGGATCCTGCTCAGGACACGGTCACAGTCAACATTATCTCAGCTTCCCTGGAATTGCAGTAAATCTGTAAACTACCAAAAGAATGCAAGTAACTTTACTAGACAATTATTATTTTCTCTACTGGATGGCTGCTGAGCAGAGTGTTGTATAAATATACAACACATTTTCTGAATTTAAGTGTTATTCTCCATCTATTTTCCTTCTTCTCCTCTTCCTAAGAGACTGTTGTTTACTTAAACTCAAAAACATGTTCAGGTTTATTTTGATTTTAACTTTTTAGACCCAAAGGTGCCTGAGGCTATATTGGAGCTGGTTTTATGAAACTTCAGTAACACTTTGAAGGAAAGATTTCCTCAGTAAACTATCAATATATCTCTTATAACAGGGGAGGAAAAAATAAATTGAGAAATGCTGCAGGAATTTATGAAAGAATAGAAAATTGTTTGGGAATTTCCAAGTACAAGTTGTCTTTTCTCTTAGGATAACAGCAAATATTAACTTATTGAGACACTTTGTTTTATATGCAATGGTAGCACAGAGTAACATGCAGACATAAAGGAGTTAGATTTAATCATTTAGTAGGAAAATACTGTGTACTGTGAAAGGGAAAAGTTTAAGAGAAAAATGTGTTAGTTGGGTATAATTAGTATATGCAATTAATAGTGAGTTGTTGACTAGATATTTCCAGCTCAGTGGCAGTGATTTCAGAGACCAGTTGGAAAGTCTTTTGAGATAAGTGTCTAAAACAGAGATTTCTTAAATGCTTCTTCCACCAACAGAAAACACAACCATTTACAGTGTCCTTTATGCTTGTTTACAGGTCTATTGCCTAATTCATATCCATGAGATTTCTGAATAAGCCAATATTACTTATCTTTCTTTTAAAATTGTAATTACAGTAATTAAAATCTCAAGCAAGTTTTACATTTTGCCTTTATAGGATGGAAGGTTAATAAGGTTTGAATCCCTCACAAAAACCCCAAATATAAAAGAAACAAAAAAAACAATTATAAAACTCTATGCTGCCCTTACATTTTTTCAAAGTTACAGAAAAGGCCAGAAAAATCCTTCATTTGTATTTCACACAATAATGTCACTTTGTATTGTGTGTTTCTTGTTGTTGTCTATGTCTGAACTACATTTTAAACGAACTCCCTGCCTCATATCAAATGCTAGAATTGCTTCACAATATGTGTTCTTCCACTCACAACGTTTTTAAAATAAAAATGCAGACCCATTATTTTGTTGGTTTACTCCTGATAACTTCTATCTTTGCTTGAGTTATCAGTAGTTTATGGATAGGCGCAGAAAAGCTGTAAAAAATTACTGCCCTATATATATACACAGAGAGAGAATATATGTCTACATATAAAATACTGAAGAAAAAAACCCATTCAAAGTGTGTAATACTCTCATGCTCTGGCAATGGAGTCATAGACACCTAATACTTCAAACCTTACAACACATTAAACCAGGAAAATACAGTCCCACCTTTGCTCTGCAAACAACAGAATAAAGACATGTGAAAGGCAAATATCTTTTGAAGTTCAAGCACAGACTCTACATGGTGATACAGGGAAGGATTGTACCTTGTGTTATCAGTTCCTTTTTCATTAGGAAAGCCTTTTATAAAAAATCAAAGAGAATATTTGCTGCTCTTTTCTCCTTCTACAATGAATTTTATGTTTCTGAGACAAGAATAGACATGCCGGCTCTTTTGTGTTTTAGGTTTGTGCCAGAAGTGCCAGTGGAATCAACATCTTGTATTAGAGAGACAAATACTCTGAAGAGTTGAGCCTGTCAAAATAGATGGAAAAAGAACCTTTTGCTCTGTGTTCAAATAACAGATGCAGCATACAAAAGTAATACTCCAGAACAGCCCAAATAATTCTTACACTGGCATTAAGTTTTGTAGTGAACAAGTGGACTTCTGAAAAGTAATATTTCTTATATTGGACAGAAGAAAAGCATTAAGATCTACAAATATTAAAGTTCTTATTGATGTGACAAGAAGTTTTTTGTGCTGAATAATAAGAGGACTGCTGATGAGAAAAAGGTTAATGAATATACTGAACTGCGGTTGCTATGGCAACCAGCAATACCTTTTACCTAAGATTAGATATCGAGATAAATCAGGTGCGTGTTTGTATCTGTATGCTTGTGGGAGGAAGGTTATTTAACTTGAAGAAATAAATTCATGAGACACAGACAAGAAAATGCATTATTTCATATTCCCTTTACATCCTGAATTGTCCACCCTTAAAACTGTGCCAGCAATTTAGCTGTTGCAGTGAAATAGCTTTGGGTTGAGAAAATCAACAGCTGTTTTTCTCCAAGGTCAGATGACTCAGCAGTGTAAAATCTCCTCATAAATAAATGAACTTTAATGAATTAACTCTATTTTAAAAACAAGCCTACAGGTGCTTACTGAGTTTAATTTACACCTGGCCTCAAATGCTTCCAAATCCATAGCTAGTACATGTATCCAAATACTCTAAATGTGCCCTAGATCTCGGAATACATATTTTATGGGTAATATAAATCTCAATGAAAAGTTAGAAATGTACCTTTATCAGTACACTCCTTTGGCACACAATCTCAAAAGCACTGTAAAAGTTCTGCTAACTTGTTAGCTGATTATCTCCACTAAATGAGAGAAAAGGCACTTTGAAAGTAATGTCACTTTCTAGAAGAAAACTTCTTCAAATTTTTCATCAAATGTAATGCATTCAAATTCAAGATCACAGCGCCTTTGTATGCATTAAAAACAATCAATAAATCCTCCTTCTTCTATCAGTATGCCAATGACAGATGATTTGATATTGAGTCAATTTTATCATCCAGGTTTTGCGTTTTATCTTATTATTTCAAGGATAGTTTCATTACTTGTAACATTATTCTGATACCCATACTTGCAGGTGATGGAGAATTTCCATTACAGTTTTAAATTATTATGCCATTTTCTTTTCTTCAAATTTTGGTGCAGGAAAATTGTAGTAATTAAATCTATTGTGAAATGGACTGTAATAGTAATGAAATCAGAATTCAAAATGAAAAGCAAAGCACAAAGACCTGTAGAAGAGGTCCTGGTCTAAATGTTGCTTTTAGAATGCTATTATCTACCTATGAGAAGTAAAATGCAGTTGTGAGGAAGTCTGCATGTGAAGAAACAGAAAGACTATAGATTGCCAGAATCATCTGCGAATTCTTTTTTTCCCTCTGCCACTGAAATATTCCCTTTTCCTCTCTAGGAGGAACCTAGGTAATATTTATTTATGAGACTGCACAGGAGGACCTCAGCTATGGACAATCACAACCATCTTTTTATTGCTGGTGTTTGCTTCCTATTTCTTTTTCCAGTGTGACAGAATTTGCTGTGGAAAGTACTAAGCTTTGCCTCACCAGCTTTAGATACACCAATTCTGTGTAACATAGGATGAAATGGAGAAAAAGTGAACTGCAACACGAAATGCACACACAGAGCTTCAAAATGTGCTTTTAAAAAGAAAATGGAAAAACTGCCAATATTTTTTTTTCTTCCGGTGGTGGTATGTTGAGCAACTGTAGGAAATAAGTAACGTGCATATAATTACATTGTTGTCCTCTAGCCCATGTCCCTAATAACACAAATCAACCAGTGTTGTAAACGTCAGGACCTGCGTGGTTAATTTGCATAATTTTCTAAGGGTGTAGGCCATTGTTTACATCACATGGTTTGGGAAAACCAGAAATTTCTCCTACATTTAACATTCTAGAAATCATTCAGTAATGTCTTTTCCTGTAAGATTAGTTAATTCAGATGAAGAAATTAGATAAACTTCATTATTTTACTTTAGGTTTTGTAACTAAATTTGCTTCTAAAGCAATTTCTATTGCATTCAAAATTTTTAAAAAATACAAACTTTATAAAAACATACAATCACCATTTGTTCTAGGTGAATCAAACAGAATTTTTTATATGATGCCTTATTAAAGACCTGTAAGCATTCAATTGATCATGTTATTGAAATAATTGCATTAATTAGTTTTGTACATAATGCAGCCTAGAACAGGAATCAGAAAAGAGGAATGTCAAAACCATCCTTTCTGTTTATCTTATTACCTCATGACATTAACAAAATAAATCTCTGTTTTTCACATGCCACATGACAGATTTTAACAATGGGACACATGCAGATTTCCATAATCCATTCTGTGGTAGTTTTTACATTCCAAAAAGAATCTTGTCTAATGCTTTATTACAAACTATTAAAAATCAAAATACGGACTGTCTGAAATTACAACTGCTTTAGGAATGAAAAACACACAAGACATTCTAAGTCATCGACCCTAAAATAATTTAATATAACCTGTCTGACCATCTCCAAAATTCAGCCAAATACTAAGATCAAACGAAGCTCACTACGTATGTACATCACTATAAATCTGCAAGCTCCTTTTGTGATGATTTTGAATGGAGATCTAATCAAGCATTAGGGGGCCTGGTGATGGCAATATCCTACAGCAGCATCTAGAAATGTTTGCACACATGATAATGTAGAAACACCATACTGCAGCCTAATATAGCAAAAGTAACTTACTGACATATACATAAAATAGCCCAATGGCGTTTTGATTGATGCATCCATCTACTTCATTAAATCTTAAAAATCTGTTTTAAGAAACCTAAAAGTTCATAGACTATTTTCAGTCAACAATTAAAGCCAGAGCTAAAAGCCGTAAGGCTCTTTAGAAAAAGGCTGCTCTAATGCCCATCAGATGCAGGGTGGTAGAAGAGAGCTTTCTAGTGACTACTATTATTTAAATTTTTTAAAATGAAATCTGAGTCATTTGTGACTTTCACACTAGAGGGTGACATAGCAAGGAGAGATAAGTACCTGTATATAATGGAAAGCAATTATTTTTTAAGTGCCTATTGTAAGAGATTTTATAAATCATTTAATACCATGAATGTATTTTTAGTATAATTTTACACTACATTCTAGTCCAATGATTTTCTAGCATTACACAAACTGCTTTCCCCTCCCTTTTTACTTAAATTTTGAGCTTAGAAAGTGCTTAAAGTGGAATCTTTAAAGCTTCAAAAAAAAAAAAAAAACCCCAACCAACATATTCTCACAAACAAAATAAGTTTTCATGGCAGAATAATAAAAGTATTTAAAATTTAAAAAAAAATAAAAAGAATAAGTCTTTCCTTTTCTACATATTTAAAGAGAACATCATTCAGGTGACTACTACTTACACTTACTTCACTGATTTTTGCCATAAACTTTAATGACGACCCTGCTTTGCATTGTGGCTTTTCCCTTCAGCCAGCAACACCCTGAATATGAGAGAAATTAAATGATTATGTGTTATGATTTTAGTTTACTTAATACCTTTGTACATTCATTTTTTCCCACTTCCTGCAGAAAAGGGGAGCTCTGAAGCCTAAAATAAAAGCCGAGTTGACAAGGTTTGTTTTTCCGTAGGTAAGATGTAATCTAATATTCTGATATAATGTTATAATGGTGAGACTGGTTACATCTGTAAGAAGTGTTTTCATTCCTGTACTTTTATTTTTAAAGACGTTTGTGTTCATTTGCATGCTTTGGTTTTGCCTGGGATAGAGTTATTTTTTCTCATTATATTTACTGTGGAGCTGTGTTTTGTGTCTGTTCTGGAAGCAGTGCTGATAACACCGAGTTGTTGCTGTTATCAGTATTTGTGATGAGTTCTCTGGCGTTCCTGGCAATCATGGTCACCTCTCAAACAGCCCTTTCAATGCTCTGCAGGGTCCTCACAGCTCCACCTTTCCCACTCACTAAGTTAAATTTTCTCAAGTGTTTTCCAGCTCAGACTCCTGAGGTGAATCAAAACCTCCAAAATTTATAGCTCATGAGCTATTAAGAATAGGTGCAATATTCAAGAGCAACCAAGGAGATAATAGTGTTTGGCCTTAACTTGCCAAACAGAAAAAGCTGGCACACTTTCATGCTTCAATTCTTCGTACATTTTTGTTTTGCTTTGTATTTTCAAACAGCCAAGGACAGTAAGAAAAGTAGGAAAAACATCGTAAATATTTATACGTCTCTTAAAAATCTCTTCCTTTCATGAAAACACACTGGGTAAAACAAAAGCTTTTAAAATGTTAAAATAAGTCAATCCATTGCAGGTTTTAGCAATTCTGCCACTCCCCATGATCTTTCTTCCTGTAGTGAGATTAGAGGTGGAGAGGAGGAAAAGCATCTATATATTGGTTGAGTAGTCCTGCTGGCTTTACCAACACCTACAACACTCTACAAGCAAATTTCAGATTTATGAAGTTATTCTACTTCAGAAACTACAGGAACTGATATTTTATATTTACCTACTTGCAGGGAACTGTACAGAAAATTTATACTTTGAGTGCATGAACCTTCAGGATACATAAAAATGAGTAAGCATCCTTTTTGCCTTGGATTTGTGTTTTAATTGAGAATCAAAGCCAAGCTGGGGAAACATATCATTGTTTATACAGCCACTCAGCTTGACAAGGCAGATGGAAAATTGGGCTAAAATTAGAACACATTGGAAAACAGCTCTTGCTGGGTGAATTTCAAATACAGAGGTAAGTTAGAGGTGTATGCACCAAGCATAGCACACAGAGAACCACTGGCTAACAAATACACAGCTTGAGCAGGGAAATTTATTGGCAACCTTCAAACAAGTACAAGTGATAAAAAAAGGAATGACAGTCTGCAATGCTTGAGTTCTTGCTGAGTAAATCCTCAAGATACATTAATAAGATGTAGTTTACGTGAATCATCTCTTAAATACCTCAAATTTTTTCCTAAGCAACATAGTTAAAAAGAAAAAAAAAGAAAAAGAAAGAGAAAGGAGAGGATAAATACTAAATACTTGGAATACAAAAATATCCTCTTCTGGAGTTTTTGTTCCACACATATGCCGACTGTACTTTCCTTCTTTTGTCCAATTAATGAGGTTTCCTAGAGATTTCTATAGAGAAGGACTGACCTTAGTCACTCAATATTTTTCTCCACAACAGAAGAGATATCCTTTACTGCATAGTTTTTTCCAGGAAATTCACTATGAAATAATATGAATTGATATAATCAAAGCTTGGAGACAAGAAACATGGCTCAGTTTAGCCTGAAGGAAACTGAAGGGAAGCACTTCACAGACAGCAGGTATTTTTCTAGGAACATCTACCCCACACCTCAACTCACCACATGCCACAAATTACTTCCCAACACCTGTTAACACCGATAAATTCATAACAAAAGCCACATCTCCTGCATTTCCAAGGAAGGTAAAGGTTATCTTAATGCCTTAGATTTCTGAAGTACCAGGAAACATCACTATCTAATTGCAAAGCTTCTGTCATTTTGACTGTAAAACAAAGTGACAGTCTGTCAAAAGAGAGAGATTGATTACAGAGAGTGGAAACTCTTTGTATTTTATAGATATTACATGTAGAGGTCCATACAGAGGAATGCACACCTGCACACACCCTTAACTGACGTCTCTTACATCCCTTGGAATTGCTCACTTTCCAGGTATCGACTTCAAAAAAGCACTCCCAGTACTAAAATTACATTGGCAGAGCTATCAAGCTGCCTGAAGGGTTTTTTTTTTCCCCACTCATTTCAGTGTGTAGTTGAATGGATATTAAGATTGGTAAAAGGTAGTCTAAAGAAGGTAATAAAGAAAATCCTGAAAGACCTGTTAGCTCATTAAAGAGTCTGCTTGTAGGCAGCCAGAGATTCTCACAGCAGTGGTTGTTTTATAGCAGGTGATATGAAATCTGAAAAAGAAGGATCCAATTGTCTGATTGTTGACAAATAGAATAGAAAGATGTGCTTTCTTTCCTAATTTACAGACAAAGTATTGAATATATAAAATAAGATGTCAATTCTTAGGTATCACCAGTAATTTTTGTATGTTTATAGTATATACATAACAATAAAAATTTTATTTTTGTGCGTCACTTAAAAATTCCCTCTTGCCTCAGTTATCTTCAGTTTACTTCCTGTCTGTCAGATAATTGTTTTAAAATGCCACGACTTGTTGTCAAGTCACAAGTTCCCACCCATCTGGTCAGACATGAAGATACAGGAATGCCCAAAACAGAGCAGAACAAAATTTGGAAGTAGCAGGGGTTTCTTGCTATTAAAAGTACTAAACATATGTATTCAGAAAATGAAAAAAAATAGGTTTGCCAACAGGTGAAGAGGGCTTTAAACTAAAGTTACTGGGGAAGGGGAACCTCAGTGCATCCCACTTCTATCAGTTTGATGCCAGAGAGAGCAACAGATGCCCAGGCCCTGGAGAGGGATCTCAGGTCAGCAGCAAAACACCTGAAGAACCGTCCAAAGGAGTTCCAACCACTCCATCTGGTAAGTTGGCTCCATCAGGGCCCTACTTAAACACAAATATCTGTAGAATGGTGAATGAACAGGAGGAGGAGGAAAAGATTCTTCCCTGTGAGGGTGGTCAGGCCCTGGCACAGGTTGCCCAGAGAAGCTGTGGCTGCCCCATCCCTGGAAATGTTCAAGGCCAGGCTGGATGGGGCTCTGAGCAGCCTGAGATAGTGGAAGTGTTGGTGCAAGATGACATTTAAGGTTCCTTCCAACCCAAACCATTCTATGATTCTATGACTTAAGTAAATAATGCTTGTACTACAAAACATATTACAGTTTTTCAAGACCTAAGCTACACAGTCTGTTCTTTTCACTTTTTACCTGCCTTTTCTCTGTTGACTTTTCAGACAGAAGTGAGCATTCAAACAATATAACCAAAGCAGACAAGCATATCATTACTGCCACATCAGTCCTCTGTGTGAATAGAACAATTTTGTCTGGGTAATTTCGATAATAATAGTTATTAAATCAGTCCAGAAATAAAGTGAATATCCCCAATTAAGCGGGTACACAGGCTATAACAACTGTGATGCTTCAAAGCTGTTTAAGGGTGGACTACTATTTCCTTTGAATAAATGGACTGGAAGTAATTTTTCTATCTGTACATGTGAGCAGAATCTGATAAAAACAATATTTAACAAAAATATATTTAAATTGATAGTCCATAAAATTAAAAAAGCTAAGAGGGCACATTAAATTAAAAAGTTAAAAATATGTAACAAATAATGTGTTATAGAAATGTTCATGGTAATAAAATAGAAAAAAATTAAGCACACTTATAAGGCAAACTCTGTTTTTAGTAATATTTCATTAAGTAAGAAAAAAATCTGTTAAACCTGTAGAAAGAAAGAACAGTGACCTCTTTACTGGAATATTATTATAAAACAATGAGGAAATTCAAGTATATCATGTATAAGTGGAGTTTAAGAATTTATTCTGGTTCTTAATTCTTAAATTAACTTTAAATTTCATTTTTTTCTATTATTTTTGTTATGCTTACCATGAAGATAATAATGTTATATTAATAAACTTTGAACCTAGTGATGAATTATAATTTTTGTCTGGAAAATGTTGTCACTTATTAGACATATTTTAAAGAATGAGTCAGTTTACTGTGATTGAACCAGTCATCATTACTGCTTCTCTGCTTTTTATAATATTAAAATTAGCATTTTATAAGCAGTCTCCATAATGTGAAGTTTGTGCAGTGCGAAATGTGTGGGGCAGAGGCAGAATTCCGGGGATGAAATAGGATGGGGACAAGGAACAATTGTCTTTGCAGGCTGCTCTTCCCAAGAATGCTTTGAGGAAAAAAAGCCCAAACCATAAAATTTCTGCTGATCAAACAACTAAGATTGAAAGAGGTTGCACATAATAGACAGAGCAAGCAAAGGGTGCTTTCATTAAAAGTTCTACATTTCACCAAAAAATGGCTAAAATCATGGAAAAAGGAATGCAAACTGCCACAAACCTGTAAATAGATGTTTTACATTCTCAATCCACAGCCCACCCAAGAGTTCAAAAATCTGCCAAAAAAAAGTATGTGTTGAAATAAATGCAATGTGTTTCTTAATAGTAATTTATTTCCATAAAAATACAAACTTCATTGTCCAAAAATTTGGGGCAACAAATGTGGCAAAAAGGGATTTTCACAAAGGAAGATGAAAGGTGAAGCATTCAATTTTAGCATTTTATAGGTGAATTGTTTTGATTTTCCTTCTTTGCTAGCTAGAAAAATGTATTTGCAGGAGAAAAATACATGAAAATCTTTGCATTTCAAAAGAATTTTCACAGAAAATCGCATGTGTTTTATCTGGGGTACATACTTTTTAATCTTGTATTATAAAAAAAAAATAAAAATTGTTCTTCTCAATAAACCCCTACCCAGACACTAAGCACAATCCATAATTAATAGTCTGCAAGCACTGGTAACCATCGTGTAGGAAGAAAATGTCAGATGAACAAGTTTTCAAACAATTAATGAAAAAATCCATGCAGAAGACCAGAGTATAACAAAGGTATAATAGAGAATTACGCTGAAATTTGCATCCATATATTTCCTCTGCCCCCACTCTGCCTCCCTACAGCGAGTCCAAAATTTACTGCAATGTTTTGGCAAGAAATTGTGGGTGGTTTTGAGTTCAGGGGTATTTAAAATGTCTGCTATAAGGTATTGGGTTTTCTGATGCAGAGGACAGACTCCTGGGAAGGGCAGAGGTAAAAGGCAGCAGGAGCATTTCTCTGTGAGCAAAGGGTTCTGGGGGTGGTGCCTTAGAGCTGCAGAAAGATGGTGGTCATTGCCTCAGGTACACAAAAAACACTTCTGGGCTTCCCACTACAGGAGAAATATGATATTGGTAACCTTTGGTGCCAGTGCCATCCTTTCCCAGCAAAGTATTGTTCAAAATCAAAAAATATGTGAGAGAGAGAGGGTGCAGGTGGTATGGTTATTGCTCCCAAAAAATGAGTCTAATTAACTCTTCCCTTCATTTCAAAGGTAAAATTTGCATTTCAATAATTTTTATCTTCTTTATCTAACAGTATTTTCCAAACATGGTAAAAGAAATTTAATGTCAATACCCATTTTGAATGTATGTTAGACATTAACAGTGCCAGAGAATTTATTCAGGGTCCTCCTAACAAAACATTGTCACTGTTTGTAAGCAGTTTGAAATGTGCAGACTGTCTTTAAATTCACAGAAAATATCCCTTCATTTTTAAGCTTTATCTTATAATTCCTATGGCTTTCCAAATGAGATTCTAGCTTATTTAAGACTCAAAAGTCAAGCCTGCCATTTCTACCTTCATTACCTGATACAAATAAAATGGAAAACAGAAAAAAAAAGTAAAAAAAATTGAATGTCTCAAAGCTTTTCAAAGGGTTTCCCTGAAAAAATAAAGTTCTTATAATTGTTTCATCTCCTTTGGCTACACAGTTTCAGTATTTATCTTCCAATCCTTGACTCAGGAGACAGTGAAAAAAAGCTATAAACTGTCATCATCTTACTATCTATATTTTTAAATGCTTTTTTATGATATAGAACCCCCCACTACAAGGATTGTGTAACACCTGTTGTCTAAGAACTTCCACAGCCTCTCCCCTACTTTAATCCATCCTTTAGCAGTGACAATATCACCCCTGGTCTCAAGAGTCTTCGCTAGTTTCTACCACCTTTCTAGGTACAGTTCAAGACACCATTTTATAGTTCAACTACCTCTTTTTCTGTGGACTATTGCTAAGTCAAAAGCTTCATTTCCTCTGTAGTAGTAAAAAAAGTACTGAAATACATAACCCAAGGTGCATTTTATTTCAACAGGAAGAAGCTGACAGAATACTGCTAATCTTTAGTAAGACATCCCCAGGGCATAATAAACTTTCTTCTTAGATCTCAATATATGGACATTTTGACCAGTAAAGTATCCATGAAAGTGGATAAGTACTTTTTCTTACAGACTTTTGAACGAGGCCGTTTAAGAAGACATTGAAAATCCAAACTTACTGCACATCTTTGTGTCCTGCTGTTTAAATGGTAAAAAGAAAACTGTATTTCTGAGTCAAAATGATAAAAAAGAAAGCAGAAACCACATAGATCCTCCTAAGAATACTACACTCAGAAAACAGCATAAATTTATTGCTTTTTCATCACAGCAAAACCACTGAAAATGCAATACAGTGCGCTTGCATGTAGAGATGATAAAATACTTGCACTGAAAGCTAAGGGTAGGACTACAGTATGGGCAATTGAAATTATGAAACGATGCATGAATCTGGATTTAACCATCTGCATAAGCAACAGAGTAGAAAATACGTTAGAACATCTTCTAAAACAAGGACAGCTAAACGACATTTTCAGAGTGTGTGATATTGCAGTTTACATCACTGAAAATATTCTCTCCTGCAAATATTTCTGTTCTCCAGGTTTAAATTTCACCTTTTGAGGGTAAATTTTTCTCCCTTTATCTGAACTGTAAAAGACAGGAGCTGAAAAGGAAAAGACGCAATTAAGATTTAGTGATCTTGTGAAAGATGACATAGAGCATTCTGGAAGAAGCAGAAAGAGCAGGGGAAAGAGATTCAGGGAAGAAAGATGAAAGGGTAGAGAAGTTGAGTTTGGTGACAGAGTCATGATGTGAGCAGAACAACAAAACAATGTGTATGAAAGGGAAGAAAGTAGGAAGGAGAAGGCAGAGAGAATTGAAATGAAGATTTCTGAGGGAGGCAGAAGGTAGAATCCCTTTGAATGAGAAGAAAAGCGATGCTTTGTTTAAACAGCAGACATGAGACTGAGAAAACTGTGTAGGATCAAAACTATCAACAAATGGAAGAGAAAATGAGTGGGGTGGGGAAACAAAGCGGGGGAAAAAGAGTGTATCACAGATTTACAAAGGCAGAAAAATATTGTAACAAAAACAACAAGCAAGCAAACAATGGGCAAGACAGAAACAGTGTGTGTTTATTTTCATACTCAAACCTTACTGAATTGAATGCATGCTACTCCAAACAGAACTGACTGGCATTATCTCTGACATTACTGGCTCTAAGAAAACTTGAGAGGTCTGATGGCTTCCAGATTCAGACAGGAGACCTTGCAGGCTGGAAGCAGGCAAGGCAGCCTACCTGCAGCCTTGAGAGCTGCAGCACGACAGAGCAGAAGGGGCCTTGAGGCAAAGTTTATGGTTTATTTGTATTCCCTTTGATGTGTCTTTTCAAGAAAATAATAGCCTGCTACATAGGCCACTTGTAACAGGTTTATTTCTATAAAACAAATGTATTGTCTTTATTGACCACACTCTCCCAACTGCTTTACAAATAATGTAGGGATGTAAAGCTGTAAACCTGTGTTAAGTGGTCACGTTTACATCTTCTCATCCACACCAGACAGGTAGCTCAAGACAGATGAGGTAAAATGGGAAATTTCCTTTTTTTTGTGTGTACTCCACTACCCCAACACCTCTTCAAGCATCTGTTCAGCTCTGAGTTAGTGGAAGACCCTGGCATGTGCTGGGAAAAAAAAATCAAGCCTGGATGGTTACTCTGGGGGCAGTTTACACTAAAGTTCTGGCCCATATCTGCCCTGCTCCAAGTTTCTGTTTCCACTTGAGATGTTAAGTGGAAACAGGAACGAACAAAAACAGGGAAGCACAACTGAACTGGTAACTGGTTCCTCATCCTCCATGAATAAATTTGTGGGATGAAGGAGGACCAGGAGGGAAACAGTTCCTAGTCAATACCTACTAATTGGCTTTGGAAATGGAGCAAGTTTCAACCACCTAAGTTGAGAGCAATAGTGAAGGTGACAGTGCTCTGGGGAGAATATCCAGGCCCAGGGCTTGCCATGGTAGAGAGGCTGAGTCTCTGGAAAGGTGTCAATGTGTGGAGGTTTGGGCACACCAAAGGACAGTGGTGAGTCCCCCCTTTCCTTGTGTTCATGGCATAAGGGACAGCTGGAACAGAGGATCACATTCCTGTCAGTATATACTAAATACAGGGCATGGGAGCACGTTGCAAAATAGTATTTGCTGTTTACCTGGTGTTCGCATCCCTCTTCATCTATACATTAAAAATGTTAAGTCTCTGAGCAGTACGTCTCTGTCCTTGTGGTTTGCTCACTCTAAGTTCCCCCTGTCAGATCTATATTTGCATCAAATTTTCATAGAACAGGTCATAAAAGACAGAGAATATGTCATGTCTCTATTATGACAATTTTGAAACTGTAAAATGTAGCAGATTGCTGTATTTAAATATATGCTTGTGATAAAAATACATTTTACCACAGCAGTGTGCAGAAATCTTTTCCATCACATCAGGGAATGTGTTGTTTGCTGCACCAAGATTAGTAATTTGATACTGACCTCAACCAGTTTGATGTCAAGCCTCTTTGATCCATGCAACTCTTGTTTACAGAAGTGTCCAGAAGAAACAAAATCTGCTTCAAAAGTAATTTGAGAATAATTTTTAAAAAAAGAAGTAAAATAAAAGAGATTATAAAGGGCAAGTTTGGTCTGAAAGGTAATTATTCACTAAGGCCTCTGAGAGTGAGATAAGGTTCATCTGTGTTAATAGCCTGCATGCAGCAGTGGGCAAAGGGTACAGTGGGAGATTTTACTACTATTATTTGTTAATGCAGAAACTATGAAATTTGACTTCAGAGAAATTTAGGATGTCTCATTTCCAGTGACTGCTATAAAAACCTTAAAAAAAGGTGACAGAATACTAATGATAACCCATGATTATAATCTTTCAGGACGATGTAGTGTGACCACGACTGGCAAATGTTTCTCAGAAGTAGTTCTTTGTAGCTTCAAGCAAAGAATGAGAGAACAAAACACTTCACTAATAATATGCCCCAAATACCTTTACTGCAATCTCCCAGTGTTCTGTTCTGTATTATCACATCCATCTGGCAATAAAAACAAATGGCCAGGTGTTATAGGAAATAGCTGGCATGCAGTTGCCTTGAATAATAGATGATGTTAAACAGGATTAACAAGAAGAGGAAAATTATAAAATTAGCAAGAAAACACCACAGAGACTAAAGACAGTATGATTTTTTTCTAGCAATACTTGAGGTATTAAGGGGAAAATAAAGCAGGAAAACATCTTGAGACGGTTCTGCAGAGACCTCACTGAAACTTTTCAGTGCTTGGAAGTGAGGCGTATAAAACAGAGGGACTTTTTACATAGGCAGATAATGATAGGACAAAGGGAAACAATTTTAATTAAAAAAAAAAAAAAAAAGGTTTGGATTAGATGCTAGAAAGAAATTCTTCCTTGTGAGGGTGGTGAGGCACTGGCACAGGTTGCCCAGAGAAGCTGTGGCTGCCCCATCCCTGGCAGTGTCCAAGGCCAGGCTGGATGGAGCTCTGAGCAACCTGGTCTGGTGGAAGATGTCCCTGCCCTGGACAGGGGCATTGAAACAAGATGATCTTTAAGGCCCCTTTCCAAACATTCTGTCTTTGAACTTGAAAAATACTCTAAAAATATGTTCACATAAAATAAATAGCTTGTACTGGGCAAAGGTGTTTGCATTTGTTTAAATGGAGACTTTTTCATGAGTATTATTTACTTTTCTACTGAACCGTCTTTTTTTTTTATTATTTCTTTTTCTTCTGATTATTTTCTTTTCTTTTTTAAAGGAAAAAAGAAAAAAAATCGGAACCAAATTTCACCACTGGAAGAAATAATGTAGATTTCAAGAAGTGTTTGTCAGATTAATATATCACAAAAAATTTAAACCTTGTATTATCATTGTCATACATAGCAAACATCATAACAAAGGTGGGTTTTGAAAGGTAATACTGTATTATTTATGCATCCTTGAATGCTCCTTCGTTATTGTTTTGATCCTTCTGTCTTCTCTACTTGTTGCTGTCACAAAAATTCTCCCTGCCAACAATTATTTTTTTTTCTGTTTTAATATTAGTTTTTCTGCACTGATGGATTCATGCTGATGGTAAATCATTTTAGTAAGAAATTTGGCTGAAAATAAAGGAAAATATTTTGCACAGGTTAAAATACACTGAATACACAGCATGCAGCTTGAGAAATGGATTGAAAACTAACAACAGTTGAACTAAGGAAGGGATGATGCGAAAAGCAGCTCCACCACTGTCACGGTAACTCAGAACTTTTAGAGGGCAGCTCAGCACATCTCAACAGTCTGAGTACCTGCAGAAGGGCACTGCAGAGGCAAAGTCCCACCTTGTTACCCCTCATATAAATTTGATGTCGCTGTGATGAACAGTTGTGAGAACATATAGCTGCCAGCCTGCTCTTAGATGAGATGGAGTTTGTGCCTAGTGACATCAGCCTGGAGGTCTCTGTTCTCCTCAGGGGTGAGAGAGCAGCTCTGCTGGGATGGACCGGGCAGTCTTGGTGCGTGACAGGTTGATAATGAGCTGGCAGTATGTCCTTGTGTCCAGGAGGGACAGTGGGATCCTGGGGTGGATCAGGAAGAGTGTGGGCAGCAGGTCAAGGGAGGGGATCCTCCCCCTCTACTCGGCCATAGTGAGGCCACATCTGGAGTGGTGTGTCCAGTTCTGGGTTCCTCAATACCAGAAAGACAAAGAGCGACTGTAAAGGGTCCAGTAGAGGCCACGAAGGTAATGAGGGGTCTGGAGCATCTCATGAGGAGAGACTGAGGGAGATGGGCCTGGTGAGTCTGGAGAAGACGGTGAGGGATCTCATCAATCCATACAAATATCTCCAAGGCTGGTGTCAAGAAGATGGTGCCAGACTCTTTTCAATAGGGCTCAGTGACAGGGCAAAGAGCTATGGCCATAAACCAAAACATAAGAAATTCCACCTCAACACGAGGAACAACTTATTTATTTTGGGGATGGCAGAGCACTAGACCAGCTTCCCAGGGAAGTCCTGCGTTCTCCCTCTCTGGAGACATTCCACCTGGACACATTCCTGTTCACCTGCGCTGGTTGACCCTGCCTCGGTAGGGGAGCTGGACTGGATGATCTCCTGTGGTCCCTTCGAACCCCACCATCCTGTGATTCTGTGATTCTAGGGAATGAAGATGTTCTTGGTCCCTTTTTCATCAAAAGCATTAGCTGGGATCCTTCAGGCTGTGTGGATGCAGGTACTTCAGTTTCCAGAGGAGCCAAACCATTAAACTTCCTGAATGAGTAGGTGTAGGCCAGAATATTCGCCAAAGAATCCTTTTAATTTTCAGTACCTGTCAAGTACCTGTCAGAGAAGATTCTTTCTCTTCTGGCAGATTTCATTATCTTCAAGTTCTTATGTTGATTCTTAGCAAAACTGATCTTTCAGTCAAAAATTTTGAACTTCTATCAGCTGAAAATAATTCACATAATATCTATGAAACTGTAATAAAAATAATTGAAACTTTAATGGAGGAGGAAAAAAAAGAGATGTATTAAAAGTTCAAAACTAGTTTTGGTGTAACCCAAAGATTTACAGCATTGGATTATGAACTATGGAAATATGAATTTGTGAAATATATATTTGATAGAGCTGTGTTTTGCATTTGGTAAGAACTAATGAATACATGTAGTTGATTGAATAGCATGTTATAGACCTAGTCTGCTTTTTCATTTTGTGAGAATTCCATTTTAAAGAGCAATAACCTAAAGGTCAGTCACAGAGAATAGCTATGTTAGTAGCAATTGCACGGAATTATTAATTCAAATTTACTACAGCTTTTAGAGTTTGTTTTAATGTGAAGCATAGTGCTAGAGAACTAATAATACTAATTGAATTATGGTTCTAAAGTAATTAGAATTTTAGGATAAACAGCATTATTTTGTGTATGTATGAATGTGGTGCTGGAGCTTGTAAGCTCTACTTCATTAATTAATAAAGACCCATATGTTCTGGGTTTAGCGGAGCTGGAGGCTGAAGTATTTTGTTTATCAAGGGATAAATCTCCTATAATGGTTTACATCTGAAAGCTGATGAAAGATATGCATCACTTTTTCAATTCCTTCATCTACAAGACAAGTTTTAATTATAATTTCTCATCAACATTTGTGTATAATGTCTAATACAAAATGTGAATGGAAAGTAGATTAAACTATTATAGCAAGCCGAGTCATTCAGCAATATTTGGGGTGATTCTTGAGTTAAATTAAGATATGGAGGTCAAATCAGCAGTCAATTCCAATTGATTTTCCATCTCTATAAGATTTTACACTTTGTGATTCAGACAAACTGTATTTGGAGAGGAACTGGACAAAATTAATGACTATTATATGCCCCCTCCTCAAGTTATTTATGTTGTCACTTAAATCTGTGTCTGAATCTGTGTCTGAATTTGGCTGAAAGCTTTCATGAGAATACATCGTCTCTTGCTTAGTTTTTGGGATTTTTAAATACTCAAAGAAATCTTACACCATGATACACAAACACACACATAGGGGTCTACTTACCTTTATTACTACTGAAGCTGAAAATAGTAATCAATATTTTTCCCAGCCCTGTAAGCAGACTAGTGCTACTCTCTTTCCTGAATGTGTCAGAACGTGTAATTGTCTCCTTCTTGGTGAAGTAACTGTAGGAAAAAGGGATGTCAATAGTCTAGGAAAAAATAACTTCAAAACAAAGCCAAGAATCCTGCAGCCACCCTCAATCTCCAGGCAGAAGATTTCCTTCTGATTTCTCCTTCCTTTGACTGGGTGTCTCTTCACTATCCTTGGACATTTTGCCTGCCAACTCTGCTCAGGAAGCTTCTGCCACTCTATCTTCTCAGTAACCTTTTTTGCACTATTGTCACAGATATCTTTATCCCTCATCTGAACCCAGCTAAAAATTTGAAACAGTTTAGATTCCTGTGGATCTCTGTATCCAACAGCTTGAGCTGCTGTTTTATATAGGAAACACACAGTGTTGATTTGGAAAGTGATTGTGTAACTTCTGTGTTCTATTTTTACCTGTTATTAAATTCATATATTATGGAATACGGCAATATTCTGTGATCCCATTATTGGTTGCAGTATTCTGATAAAATCTTAATCTAATAATAGTTATAATTTCTACATCACCTTAATTTTTGTCACATTTTTTTTCTTGAACCGCATAATTTTTGTGAGTGGAAGGATTACCTAGTAATGTAAGTACTTTAAATTTCAATGAAATAAAAACTTTCATACTTTCCTAAAGTATTGGGGTATTTGGGTTTTCTTTTTTGTTTGTTTGTTTTTTTTTTGTTGGTTTTTTTTTCTTTATTTTTTTGTTTGGTTGGTTGGGTTTTGGTTTGGTTTTGTTTGTTTGTTTGGTTTGGTTTTTGTTTTGTTTGGTTGTTCTTATCCTCTGTGAGTTTACTAAATATTAGAAACATTGGGCCTAAAAGATGGGCTTTCTTTGCAATGACAACCAAATTTGTGAATTTTCATACTCAACTGAGTAGGATATGTTAAATCCTTTCGCCCTTAAATCCTAAATCTCTCTTTTCTTTGTATGTGTAGACTCTTATCCATCCATTTCTTACCACAAGTTAGTCTTGTAACTCTTGAAGGAATGATATGTTTAAAACATTTACCACCGATGGACATAAAATTATCTTGAGATCCTTGCCTGCTACAATTCAAATGTTGGTGTGGAATCAACACTCGTGTGTGTGTGTGTTCCCAAGTACTGCAGTAATTCCACTCCAGCTGTGTGCTAATACACATGGTTTGTTTTCATCAATTTCAAATTTAAATGGAGATCTTCAGAATGGCCTTTGATATGAACTTCAGAATACTGACAGAAGATGAAGACAATTGTAAAGAGTATTATGAACTGGGAGCTTTTTATCAAAAAGTGTATTAATGAAACATTTAGAAAACCATTGCAATAACCCACATTAAATTTAGAATTTAAGTAGGCTTTCAGTAATAAATATTCCAGCTGCAATATATGTATAGATGTTCTCCATTCCCTTTATTTAGTGTAATTAAAAAGAATCAAAAGGTGCACACTGCAATTTTTGCAATTATTCAATAATTTTTAGGCAATATACTGTTCACTGAGTATGGAACTTATGCGAATACTGACATAATGCTCAGCTGAATCGCTGTGAGTTCCAGCTATACTGGAAATGGCTGTGACCTGTCTATAATTGCGATGCATGTTTGGACAGATTACGTTCCTCACATTTCATTGTCTGTACACTCTGTCCATATGGAATGATTATATTGGTAGCAGTGATACTTATGCATTATTTATTTCTTCACATGAAGAGAAACTTCATGTTCATAAAATGTTGCAGATGTACATTTTAATTTAGAGTCAATGAAGTAGGTGGCACTAGATTTTAAATCCACCCTGGAGACTTAAGAAACATTTTTGCATAGCTGTGTTTCTAAATTCAGATGAATGTGTCTTCCTTCAGAAGTCCTGCTTGTTGTAGCCTAGCACACATGTAGGAGGGTACCCTTCATTACCGGTCTCAAAGAAAAGTGGGGGAGAGTTGCGCTCCCCCTTTCCAAAATTTGCTCTCTTCCTTCAGTTTCTGAGAAAAACCATCAATATTAACTGAAACTATCTTTCAAGTCTTATATCCAAACCCAGAAACATCATGAATCCTATATTTCTAACAAAACTATTAATCCAGGGCAACAGGAGCTGTCACTGATCCTGAGGGCAGTGTCACATCTGGGAGGTCACTGTCATGCTGACAGCCAGGAGTTCTGACACTTTGTCACCTCTCCAACCACTTTCCCTGTTGTCACGTTCTCAAATGCCTTTCCAATCTGCTAGTAGTGCTCATGAAGATAACTGCAACATCATGTCAATGAATTCAGCCAAAGGGAAGATAAAACTAAGCAGATATTATAAAAGTTCTCATTGTAGCTGTGTTGTTCATAGTTATACACAAGTACTTTATCACTGAGTTCACAGACCTCATAAAATAATTCTATGGGGCTTTTTCTGTATGTAGAAAATCTAATATCTTGAAATTGGAAGAACACTTGGGAGTAGCCATGAGTTTGCATGTCATTGCCAAAACTCCTTTCAAGTAAAAAGGTCTTATTGCCATTTATAAATTTAACAGGAGATGCTCTCTCTGTTAGGGACTACTAAAAGCTGCATTCCATAACATTTAGATTCTCTAAAGGCAATACTGGACAAAGTCTTCAGTTTCAAGCTAGCATCAAACATTTTTTGACTTCACCACAAGGTGTTCCTTGAACGCTTGATAAACTGTTGTATAAACCAAATCTTCAAAACGATCCTGAAAGCAAATGTATGGCTAGTATAAACATGCATACGTAGAAAAATTCATGAGACTCTTGTAGCTCCAAAAGCTGTATTCTGCCTCTTCATTAAGACAGCTTTAGTTTAGCACAATTCCAGCTCTCCTGACAGCATTTATGTGGAGATTTGCTGTGACAAGTACTATAAAAAAAGAGTCTGAAACATTTTTCTCAGATTTACTACTATCAGCTTCCAAAATTATTTCATTAGGGAAGACTTACACATTGATAATCACTGTATATTTTCTTATTTATCTCAGGTTTTATTTTCTTGTAGGTCAGAAAACCTATAGACACAGTTGCTGAATTACAGCCCAAAGGTTATTCCTAATTTTGGCCCCCAGGAACTGGATAGAGGCCAGAGTAGGACCACAGGGTATGTACTGACTTGGTAGCATCCAGTTAATAACACTTCTTTAGCAGTGACTTGCAGTTACGTGATTAGTGAGACCAATCTCAATTGTTCAGTGTGTTTTCCACTTTCAAAAAAAAAAAAAATCTGAAGCATTTTTTAAACAGTTTAAAAACACCCCAACCACCACAGATAATTTTTCACACAAATACTTCAGATGACATGTGAATAATTTTTTTTTTTTATCATACACAAAATTCTTTCACCGCTGTTATTTTCTAGATCTAATCATCAAAATGATCAGTAGCAGACATTACTTTCAGCTCCAGTATAAAACCTTCAAGTTTTCAAAAAAGTGTGTTTATAAAATTGAACTTAATTCAGGTCTAAATGAAATATACTATTGATATTGATATACTATTGAACTGATTCTATTAATATAATAATAGAATTTTAAGGCTTGGAAGGGACCTTAAAACTCCTCTAGTCCCAACCCTCCTGCTGTGGGCAGGAGCAGCCCCCACTAGACCTGGCTGCTCAAGGCCTCACCCACACCCTGATCTTGAACACTTCCAGGGATGCAACATGCACAGCCTCCCTTCTTAATTATCTTGTCCTCTGCACCACAGAGAGAAAAAAAAAACCCAGCTGGTACTTTCTGTACGTTCAGTCTGTTATCTTGCAACATGAACCTGCAGCCTCACCTGCTAATCTTTAATATTGTCACATCCGACACCTACTCAGAACTTAAAGTTTCAAGAAGATTGCTGTAATTAAAATATTGTGAATACAGGTTGTTCCCACCAGTTGCAAGCTCTTTGCTTGATAAGGGTTCTTATCATTATTACTTGGCACCTACTATACTATCAGATATAAAATCGACATAATTTTTAACACCCAATTAAGCACTGTTTAATTAGATGGTATTAGTCATAGTGGTCCCTGCTAAAAATAAAAACGAAGCAAGGGATTTATGATAATAGCATTCCAATTAAGCCTCAGCCACTGCTATTCCCTATCACTCACTGGGCTCCCTGGGAGACATCCCAATAAAGCAGCTAGTCTAATTAAGTGGAATATGGTATATATTGTCTCATATGGTAATGAGAAGATTAAATATTGTCTCTTTGCACACGGGCTGTTTTGATGCACAGTGATTCACTGAGGTCGTGTTCACGGAGGGCATGGTAGGACCAGTCTTTCTGTCTCATTGTCATGAGAAGCAGTACAGGTGTTTTTCTACCATCTGGTTTCTGGCATTGTTCCCTAATAATAGTCATAACCTCACGAGGCATGGATGCCATGAAACCAGACAGATTTTCCCAAATTTAGACAAAGTATAGAAAATAACATGGGGAGAAGCAGTAAAAATTAAGGCTGTTCAAAAATGCAAGATGTGCAGGGAAGGATAAGGAACCATGAAACCATAGACAAAAATTATCTTTCAAACAACTAGAGAGTGTCTGCTATGAAAGTAAAAGTTTTTGAAGAAACTTTCATCAAGACCTGTAGTGGTAGGACAAGGGGGAATGGCTTCACATTAACAGAGAAATGTCTAAGCTCAAAAATTAAAGGCGTTTTTATTTCCAAAAGCTTTAAAGAATGTCCTTGGCTCTTTGTCTTATAAAATATTAACAGTTTTTAGGAATCTAATATTAAACAAATATATGCATTTACCAAGTGATCTCACACAATGATATATTTTATTAAGAGAGGAATTCACAGCAAACTTAAAAATAAGAGGCATTTTCCAACCATATACATTGAGAAACAGCTCTCATTCAAGCTCCAGTTTCATGTCCAATCCCAAACAAAAAATAAAGTAGCTAAATTCACCTTTGAATATTAGGCAATCCAAAATTGTAGAACTTATTAACAAGTTTCAGAATTTTACATATAGAAGTGTGCTGATGTTAATATTTGCTTTCCACTGACTTTACTGACTCCATTTTCCATACTGACTTTAAAGCTTCATCTTTAACTTACAAACTAGGTTTTCATTTTTACATTTTGCCAGCTACTTAATAAAGTACTGAGATGAATTATTTGTTTTGCGCTATCTACACTACTGCAGGTCTAGCAGTGCAAAACTGTTCCAGAACTCCAGCAAGAAGAACATTTAAATTTTGTCAATTCCAGGATTACATCACAGGTTTTATAATTGTCCTCAAAATATGGCAGGCATTTAGAAGGAGTCATTTTTTCCATGTAAGACTCATCATAGTCTCTGTGTAATAACATGGTGCTTAAAATGGTAGGAATGACAGTAAAGTGCATAAAAAGTCCTTGTAGTAGTCACTACGTCAGGAGTGAGAAATGCTGTGGGTGCACTGTGGATGAGCAGACTGGTTAAGATAACTTCTCTCAACAGCTGATGCAAGGGGTTTCTGCTTGATCAGGAATCACTTTGGGAGTTTTCTGAAATAGCAAAAGCCTAAGTAAATACATCTAGCTGCAAATAGGTCAGGTATATATCACACTGGTTTCTATTCACTAAATTAAATTTTGTTTTTCTTTCAGGTCATCCAAAGAACAGAAGTGACAATCTTGATTACATGTATTCAAGAGAGCCGTTAGACAACAAAATGAAAAGTGTAGCCAAGGAAATAGTGTTTAGATCTGGATCTGAGCTGAATCCAAAACATGTCATAAATTCAGAATAGGACTACATGAATTCCTGTGGTGGCATCAAATTTTTGAATGTTATTTCATGAAAAAGTGTCAATATTTCTGATAGCAACATTTCTACTTTTTCTGAATAGCTGTTCTTATGCATTTCTCAGGGATAAAAACTCTGCCCAAAAGCTCATATAAAAAAAATTAATTGCTATAAGTCAAATTTTCTCACATTGAGCTATCTGAAGATTTTACACTCTACTAAGGAAGACTTAAAAAAAAAGACTTGTATTTTAAAAAAAATAAATCTTAAATTAGTGCATGAAAGAACAGAA
This sequence comes from Pardalotus punctatus, assembly GCA_013400915.1. Classification (NCBI taxonomy): domain Eukaryota; kingdom Metazoa; phylum Chordata; class Aves; order Passeriformes; family Pardalotidae; genus Pardalotus; species Pardalotus punctatus. Next base: position 36,692 of record VZTX01016521.1, read on the forward strand.
AATAATGTGGATTTAGTTTCATAGATCTAAAATCCAAAAGTATAGCAGAAGTACTCAGGGTGAAAAACAACAAGAACAATATTACTTTCTGACTACGTTTATCACCATAATTTTCCTACTTCAATTACTGATAAATTTTTGAGGTGTTAAGAGTGGTTTACAAGCTACAACTGATCAATGCATAGCAGTATCTCTATAGCACTTGTTATTTAAACTGGTTTAACAAGCAAATAGATTTATGCGTACAGCTGGGAGTTTTGATTCTAACAAAATTGCTGCTTCTTGGATATGAAAAGAAGAAAGTGAAATTAATTTACTTGTATTTTATGTGTTTTATCCAAATCTTTTATTCTGAGAAATGAGAAAATCCATACTTGAAATGAAAACTTCTATTTGCTTTTTGAAACAATCAATCTCTTTCTTCTAGTTGAGCTCTTTATCTGTAGGGGTAAGTTTATTTTGGAAATGAAGGATGTGAAGCAAAAAAACTTTTTTTTAATAGCTGTTCAGTATTGATCTTTATGATGATCCTGTGTGAAATTCAATAAAATATATCCAAGAACAAGGTAATTTTTTACACATAGAAATAATTTGTGTTTAGCCAGTGTTCCTCTTGTTAGAATTGATAATTTTGCACTATTTGCAAAGAAAATAACAGTCAGAGAGTGTATCTGTTTAGTACCTATCTTTAAAAATGGAAAGGTAGCTGATCCCTTTAAAGTTGTACATTCAAGCTGTAAAGATATTTTAAAACCAACTAAGATTAAAATGTATATAAAATTTGGCTCCTGAAGTACCAGCATCAATTAAAAAAAACCCAAACCCAACAACAAACAGGCAGATCATGTAACATTTCTAAAGGGCTGATAGTATATGCCTGGTTTTGATAAGTCCATAAGCATAATTGCAATTTTATAATTTTCACTTGTAGTAATGACGTTCAAACTCTATGATCTATTGTTAATGCAATGGAAATTGAACTAACATGTAATTCATAATGGATTTTAAGAGGTTGATCCACTTGTATTACCACACATCTAATTGCCAAAGTACTACAGATACAAAAATTAGGAATTATTGTATTGATATGCAAAAATAGCTTCTCCCCATTTGTTTCAAGGGAAAACAAGAGTTAGAGTCTGCATACTGAGACATAATCTTACAATATATTTCAAACATTTTAATTGGGGTGCAATTGCTATTAGGTTACACAATAGAAATTGTATAAAAATAGAACATCTTTTATATAATTTTTCCAGTATTTATAATCAGAATGATTTCTTTAGTTATAATTACTACCTATGTGTTCTTCTGGACCCCTGCATTTCAGACAGTTGGTCAGTAACATTACTGTAACAATTTAAGAATCCAGACATAAATATGTTAAGGGCATGAATATAAACTAAAAAGGTTAATAATCTATTCATTTGGCTGTGACTGAAAGAAAGAAAAATAAAATAGAAAACAAATTCATTTACCAGTTAGTCTGGCTTTAAAAAAAATTGGTTTGCATCAGAAACATTGCTGGTTCAGTTTTTGTTTTTTTTCCCCCTGAAGTAACAGTAGTTCATTGAGGTGCAATTTGCACTCAAAATCTGAAAAAAAATGCTTTTGTTTTATTTGAGAACTGGATTTGCCAGCAACAAATGATGAAATAATTTATGAACACAAGTCCATTATAACTATATTCTCATTAAGAAATTCTTAACAGACAAATAATGTAGGAAAGGTTAATTAATTCATCTTTTATTTCTCTACGTCAAAAAACAATTTCTACAGAAACAGGTGTATTTCATCAAAACACTACTTAGTAACTTTCAAACAGCAAAACCGAATTTCTTCTTTGCAACTTTCATTTCTTTTTAGCACAAACACCAAAAATAAAGCAATAAGATCCTTGCACTTGTACAATTTTTGGCGCCACAATATAAGAAAGATAAAACTATTAGAGAGTGTCCAAAGGAGGGCAGCACATGGGGGGATTCCTGAGGTGTCCTGTGCAGGGCCAGGAGCTGGGCTTTGATGATCCATGTCAGTCCCTTCCCACTCAGGATATTCTATGGTTCTATGTTAAGAGAATTAGAGACCACTGTAAAATTAGACACAGATATTCTGTACCCTCAAGGTGTGACCACTCCTTGCTGGGCGTGTGCTCTAGACTTTATTGGCTGTATCTTTAAGAGGGAGGTGAGAGAATTTTACACCAATCAGTAACAATGGCATGTGTGACTTGAGACACTCAGGCTCCACCTAAACACAAATAAATACTGTAAAAATAGGTTGAGAATAGGGAAAAATTAGGGAAAACTCTGCTGTAACTACAGTTGAAGTGCTGAATGTGTCTTCTCCCCCACAGGGACTCTTCTTGGGTAAGAAACAGTGAGTGCATGCAGAATACTTTTATTTGGGATTAGAGCTTGTCTGTGCATAGCTTTTTTTGCAGTGAGGTACTATCACTGGCCTAAATCTGTCACAGTTTTATATTAATAAAGAGTGTTGTTCCATAAACTGAGGGTGTGAATCCTTCCTGGGTGCTGGCAGTCTCCAGTTGTGGGGAATGAACTCAAAGAGGAAGAACTGTTGAGGGGCCTTGGAGCGGGAACACCGTCTGAGGGGTCTCCCTTATGCTGTTCTTGCCTGTCCCTAAACAAATCAGTCAAATCACCCTCTGATCCAGCAGGACTGTTCAGGGAAGGGTCTCCGTAAAAGGACACTGGTTGGGCACATGGGGCTCGGCTTTCCTCAGGCACTGGCAGATAAAATAAGGGCTGGGGAAATCTCCCCTTTTCACGAGTTCATGCTATTTCATTGCATCTGAGTGCTAGGCTGGTTTTGAGAAATCACCTTCACCCCATTTATATTCCTGGCAGGTTCTTCAGACTGGCCTGAATATACTCTGTGCTCATTACAAACTGGATTGCACAATTTAAGGCGGTGTTCTTTACAGTATTACATCCCCTCACACATCCATATTCCAAATAATTATTTGCAGCTACACCTATCTACATTTTAGCCAGCTCAAAGCCAGTTTCTACAGACACATTTTAGGTGCCCAATCCCTTCCATCCTTGATTTCCATTGCTTTTAATGTTCTCAAGTCCTGAGTTACCTTTGAGATTGGAAAGGTTCAATACAGTTTCATTCACCACAGCTGCATGCCCGGGGTTTTTCTGTTTGGTTTTTTTATTTGGTTTCAATTTGGGAATTTTTTAATCGATATAATTTTTGCAGAGGGTTTTTATATAAAATCCTCTGATACAGCAGTAGGATGTCCTGCACATTAAATCCAGGAGTTTGGAGGCTGCAGACGTACATACCAGCTCTTTAGCAGGGAAATATAACACACATGGTGCTGACATTCAATTGTTGCACAGGCTGCTGGAATTGTGAGCAGCCAAAAAAACCAAACCAGCTACCCAAACCCAGAAATCCCCAGATGCAATAGGAAAGCACCTGCCAAATGCAAACATAAAGGAGATTTTGATCTGTTCTACACCTTCACATAATTTCCTTTGCTGATAAAACATATCTACCTTCCCTCCTGATATAATTTAGTACAATAGTAAAATAATAAAATCATATAATTAATAAAATGTCATGCAGAATGGATATTTTTCCTTAGAAAATACAGTCAGTGAAATAAACATATGCTGATATAATGGATAAATATATAAAAAATAGTTCCTTATGTAGAAAGCACAGCTTAAACTCATCTTACTTTTCATGGTGCAAGTAAGTTTCTAATAAAAAAAAAAAAGTTTGCCTTCCTTTCAACAAATTAAGCAAATTTCTTTAAGTCATAGCCTTAAAGAAGAGTGGAGGTTGCTATTATCAGGAAAAAGGAAAGTCAGAGACTCCAGTTATTGAAAGATTAATATGTATGTTCAAAAGTCATATACTATGGGGTGGTTTGCTGGGTTTCAGTCTTTGATTGGTTGGTGGTTTTTTTGTGGGCTTTTTTTTCATTGAAGCTTTTTGTTTCCCTAGACACCCCCTTATAATATTGCCTATAACTATACTGTGTTATCTGATAGCTTTAAAGGAACCTGGACACTTGTCTAACTAACATTTTTTTACTTTTTTTTTTTCATTTTTTATCACCCCTCCTCAGGGGTGATAATGTCCAGTAATTAGTTACTCCCCAGGGTTTTTCTCCTCCATAGTTTCTTTCCTTAAAGAAATTATGCTGAACATGTACTAACACCATAAGCAAAATAATTACCATAAAAATAATTTGTAAAATCATCAGGAATATTGCATGCAGAGAGATATTTAAATAGGTTCAACTCAAAAAAGCCCTCTTAGAAGAAGAAAGATGGTGTCCATCCTATCATACATGATGTCACTGGGGGAGTATGGCATGTCTCAGCTAATAAGGCAGAGGCTGAAGGAGTATGTGATTGCCTTCTCCAAATACAAAGCAAAAACCCAAAGTCACCAGTGGGAATAAAGAGGTAAAGTTAAGGGACTGCTGGCACACAAGGACAAATGTCAGTACAATTATTCTCAACACAACAGACCAGAAATTGGAGTAAGAACGTCCACCACGGCAGCATGACTTAAACTCAGATTAATCAAGACATGGTTTAGCATTAATCATTGATTACATGACACAGCTGCTTTGACAACAAAGATGTCAAACCCCTGACTTAGTCTATCAAAATTTATATTTCTGTCAAGCAAGAGAAAGCAAAACGCTGGCAAGGAAAAGTAGAAAAAAAATCCCATTATTGCAGAAAGCATTACCACTAGGAAGAATAAATCCTTAACTAACGTAGTATTTTTGGTAGTTTTAAAGAAATAAATCCACTTGGAATTTTTACTTGAAATCCTAGTGTTCTAAACACATTTTTTGATATGCTAACTGCCCAACTCCAATGTAAAAACTTTATTCCCCTTTTGACTTTAAAGAGGCCACTGGTGTGAAACTGCAATTTACATGTTAATAGAGGTCTGCTTCAAGCAATGTGTGACCTCGAACAACCAGTCAAGTTAACGACTATATTTCAAAATATTACAACAAAAATTTAATGGAAAAGATATTAATGTCTTCAGAGGTAAAAAAGGTGCCATGCAAGTGAAAGCAGAATAAAACCCCCCTCTTTATACTGTGTTCTTGTATATTCTTCATTTTAAGCTCGAAAAATCCAGAGGTAGAACAGTGGAAGAAAAAGAAGAAAACAGAAGAAAACAACTGAATATCAATCTAGAAAAGCAATTTGTCAGAGGAATTGCTAATCATGATTTGCAACTGATTGCCTGTTTAGGAAATACAATTTTAATATATGCAATAGATATTTTCAGGTCACTGAGGGATTTTGATGTTGATGATTACTCAAGGTTGATGGCCAAGCTCTGATTATATGCCCCTCAGTGGAGGGCTGAGTGGCCAACCTGATTGTTGCAGCTAAATAAATTCATGATTGGAGTTTTTAAAGTTTTCTGATAAACCTGTGTCTTCTTCAAATATTGTTGCAACATACAGATTACTCCATCAAAATAAAAATATTTGCTTCTCCATCAAACTGAAGTTCTGTCTGGGGCGTGGTCCATGTCTCCAGGAAATCTGTTCCAGGGTTTGACCTCTCTCTCAGTAAACAGATGTATCCTCATGTCCAGACTGTTCCTCCCTAAGTGCAACTTTCAGCCTTTATTGGCAGATCTGTTTTATCAGCGCCCACACAGCTTTCACATTTCAATATAGGTTGTGCCCAGAAAAGGTGTTTTTATACAATAGCCCTGATTGCTTCAAGCATAGCAGTAATGCAGCCAAGAGAGAAAATAAAACTCATTACTTCATCCCAAATAGCGTGCAAGATCTGAACCGGAATCATTTACTTAAATTATTCTGTACCACCAAACACAGTGTATTATAATTTGATATCCCCATAGAATCAAACTAAAACCTCTGTGACTGCACTTAACCTGAAAAATGGAATTATGAAAACATTAAAAAGAAGATAAGAGAGATAACTAAAATATAATCCTTTTAGGCATGAAGAGAACATTGCAGAGCACCCCACTGTTACTGAGACATCAGTGTACATTACTTATTAAGACAGAATAAATAATTTATGTGATTAAGCAGAATAGTAAGGGAAAGCATTAGAAAGAAGCAGCATATTCCAGAAATGGGAAGTCGCAGATAGATAAAGAAAATAGAATCAAACTCTGGGAGGAGAAATCAAAAAATTTCTGGATAAACACTGCCTGCAAATCTATATGGAGTAAAAATATTGCAGCCTGTGCACATAGCCAGCTGATGACCAGCGTAAAATGAGCCTTTAAAAAAGGAAGACTACTGAAGAAAGGTAGTGATTTTTAAAAATTTATATTCACTGAGAGAAAAATCCAGAGATCCATAGTGGAAATGCTTGTGAGAGGGTCAGCAGGTCTACCTGAAGCTGCAGTGAGTACGAATTGGGTTAGAAAATGAAACTTTAGTTGAAGGATCTTTAAGATCATACTTAGCACCACTTTTGTGTTAGGTGACAAAGGCTGCACCAAACAAAAAGGAAATAGGAACAAAGGGTCCAGGTACAATCCATGTAAGTGAGGTCAATAAACAAAATGTCCACGCAAAAAAAAAAACGCATCAAAGAAAATCTTGGAAAAAAAAGAAGTCAAGACGTAGTGGGTTGTTGGAAAAAAACCTGCTTACAAATTGCTTGAATTTCTTTACAAGGTTAAACACCTAGTAGACTGATTTTTCAAGAGGCTTTCCTTAAAATAAAGCAAAAGCTTTAAAGAAAACAAGTAATCACAGGCTGAGAAAAATGTTGTGACACAGCTAAATAATTGCTTTAAATAAAACAGGAAACTGATAACAGTATATACTCATTTATCAAAATAATAAAAAAAAACAAACAAATGTAGAATTGTTAATAAGAAGGAAAGATTTCTAATCATATCAAGTTACTGATAATGATGAAGACAATAGAAACAAATAAACTCCAAAAGGAAATTTTAATCCTAAGTGCTAGTAAAACAACTAATAAAATTTGTCATAGACAGACACATTAATTAAAGGTGCATAAGTAATAATTCCTAAGATACATAACTCAGGAAGGATGTAACTGCATCTTGGGGCTGCAATAATTCTATGAAGGCTTGATCTCAAAACTCACTAGATGACAAAAGTAAATTTACTGTTAGAAGCTACTAAGAAACAATAAAAACACATCTGAAAATAACATTAAACTGTCACATAAGTCCATGGTTCACTTTTGTTTGAAGCACTGACTTCTCTGACTTAAAATGGATTAATAAATTGGGAAAAAAAATTGTTTAGGAATGCCTAATCAGAAAACAGAGCTTAGGATGGTATGAGAGGTCTATAAAATTCAGGAGCAGAGATTATTTGTCACATCTTCCAACACAGGCACCAGGAGCCTATTAGTAAAAGGATGAAAGTAGGTGGAACAGGGCTGAAAACAGTGAGATAAGACAGCTTTTCACACAGAAAGAAACCTGTGTAAACCCCTGTTGAGGGTAGTGTAGATACTGCCAGTTCACACAGATTTGATGGAAGACTGGACAAGCATTGAAAGTTTTAAGAAGGAAAAGCACAGCAGGTTCAAGATACCTCCAAAGCTAAAACAATGGCCAGCAGAACCTGCTGGGTGAAGGATCATTTCTCAGTATCACTTGATCTATTTTCCCTCCTCCTTACACAGCTGCTGCAGAAGGAATATTTCTGTGCTGCACAGACCCCGTCTTGGCCTGAGCCAGGGCTGCTGTTCCCAAGAGCGACTGAGGAAGGGTTGGGTCTCTACAACCCCTTGTACTAACGAGGGTCAGGATGGCCTCCCCATAATTTCTGTTGCACTTTTGCACCATGAGGTAAAATTACTCAAACAGGATTTGATCAAGGTAATTATTAAATTATACAGGTGAGGAGAAAGAGGGTGAGCGCAAGGAAGTTGTTGCACCCTCACCTCAGCCTCTCAGAAGCCCCATGATTCTTTAACAAATTCATTGTTACTGCTGGGAAGGAGCAGGAAGAGGATTAAAATCCTTAGTGTTTTTTAAATATACTCCAGGTATTGCCTTATGTTGGAAACTATCTTATATGCCTGGTCACCTCAGGGACCAATTAGACAAAAATCTGTAGAGCAAAATCCTGGTGTAACTTTTCCTCCTGATACAACATTCCCGGAATTTCAACATGGACCGGATGCACTTGGTGTTTTTGAAGCACTATAGAAAAGTAAGGAAATATACTAAATAATATATTATAGGCAGAACTTCTGAGTATCCCCTGTGCTAGAAGGCAAGAAAGACCCAAATAAAAAGAAGATGGACAATCCCACAATGCTTTGTCCTTACCTTTATATATTTGCAGTAGGAGCTCTTATTTTTCCTTGCAACTATTCTCCTGTATGAATGTGCTTCTATCATATGTCAGCCCAAATACTAGGAAAACCTTAATTTTTTTTCCTAAAAATTTCATTTGACACAACCTTAATCCATTAATCAGAATGCTTTTGAAAAGGGAAAATTGGAACTGAATGATTAGCATATTAGACTAAATTTCCTATATAGTTTTAGTTTACTTCAGACTTAATTTAAAAAGTAAACAATGGAAAAAAAAAATTGGACATTGTCTGATCATATTTTATATACTTATGTAGACTGCACATTCCTAAAGAAAACAGAATACACTCAAAAAACTTTTTGGGAAATATAATGAATAATTATTTCTAATTTTGTTTTCATATCACCAAGAAGAAATAATGTATTGACACCAAGAGAAAATATTTACTGCTCAAAGGATTTTAGGAAAGGGAATCATCCAGTTTTACTGGATTAACACATTAACTTAAATTGTACACAATTTCAAAACAGTTTAAAATAGAATCTATTTTATTTTTCTCTGCTTTCTCATTAGTGAAATTATTGATACATATAGTTACTGAATTTGTCCTTATTTCTCATTTTCTTAAAAAGAACCTCTGCCAGTATCAACATATTTCGTAATTTGTCAGCAGTATTTTGCTAAAATGTTAATCATTATGTATTTTTAAAAGTCATACACAAAGGATTTCTTCACTTTCTTCTCTCTATCCCACTTTTCCTCTCATTGTGCTTATAGGTAGTGCTGAGTGCAAACAATCTGAGTGCAAACAAGACCATATCTGTATACCTCCGGTCCATTAGAACACACTACAACTTGCTCTACTTATCTATGATTCTCACAGTCTGCCTAGCAGATCTATCCAGCAGCAGCAGTTTTAAAAAAAATTCTTCTTTTACTTTTGTGTGTTTTTATTGGCATAATCAGCATCTAACCAATGGAAAAATATGCAGGTAGAATAACCCGTTCCATCCAAAACCTTACATTGGAGGTGTTTTATTTATTTATTTATATGATTTCATTAAGGTGACTGAAAAAATAAAGTTTTTATTTCTGCCAAAACTCACAAACAGAAAGCAATAATAAGAATTATAGCAATTTTTTCTATCTTCAAATTTACCAAGAGAACAGTATGAACTTCACACTACTTTCATGTTCACCTTCAAGAGGTCAGGTACGCTCAGAGCTAGTCACAGGTTCTGAAGTGTTTAAGTGTTTAGGGTAGATGAGAATGAATTTCAAGTGTATATTTAGAATTTAAATTAAAAAATAAAAAAGGAAAAAGTAATTGAATGTGTTCTGGAACACATTTTGCACAATCTAAGTTCTGCTAGCCTGACTGGTGCTGAGAAAATGGGCATTTCCATAGAAACACGAAAGGAATTAAACAACCACGTAAGACACTCTAGCAGGGAAGTGTAGCGAGGGTGTGTTGGCTGTGAATCTTCATGGACACAAAGTGTTGGCCCTTACTGTGGCCTTCTCTTCTACAGCAGGTTTCTAGACTGCAGGAGTAATGCCTGCTACTTCTGTATGTCAAAATTACTGTATCTAATGAGAGATTAAAAGAGGTTTTAAAGAAAGAACAGTGCCCAGTCTTTATCTATTAACCTTTCAAAGTGAAGTGCATCACAGGAAAGCTCCATTACTGAAGTCAGAGGGTCAGTACCTCTGCTCAGCATAAAAACAGAAAGTACCCCTGGCTGCTATTTCAGTTTGGGCATTTTAAATCAGCCAAACACCCAAACTGCCTTTTCTTTTCTCTACATTCTGTTTTCTTTCCATTTTTACTGCCACTATTACAGCAGCTCCTCTTGGCACCTCTCTACTTTATGTGCAGAGAGTGGTACTATTATACACCCCTCTTCCTAGCACCTTAAAATTGGCCCAGAAATCTCTTTCTTTCATCTGAAGTATGACATGAAGACTTTTTTCTCTTAAATGAAGAAATAGTATAGCTTGCAAGGGAACTTTAGTTCAAACTTTGAATCCAATTTGAGTAGACATTGATTGTCCGAAGACAAATAATTATGTTGTATTATATCAAGATATAAAAAGTTTTCTATGCTATTTTAACAAAATAAAAAGCCCTTTTTTTTGTTTTTACTAGGAGTATAGTAAAAAACAAAACAAAATCAAACATTTAAAGATACATATTACACTGCAACTACTTTCAGTTTATCTGTTCTATCAGTTTTGTTGTCAATAGGTCAAAACTGGGGAGACAAAAGTATTTTTAATAACAATAACAACAACAATAACAACAATAATAATCATGAATAACAACAGTATCTGGTTTCCTAATTGTTGTTATTGCTTTCTACATTTTGAGAGTTGTATATCCTCTTAGCTACATGAAGTAAGATAGCAAGCAAAAGGATTTCTGGACCCTTTTTGGACTGGCAGAAACAGGTATTTACCACAACTCCACAGCTTTTCCCATTACTACTCTGTCCTTTGTTTTTCATCTTAGTCAGAATTTGAAGCAAATTGGAACATAGTTTTTTGCATTCTGTTGTGCTACCTTGTAATCAGGCTGCAGCTTGTGATGTGTTCTGGGAAAACTTCTACAATACGAAGTTACCTTCCATGGCAAATGATGCTAACATTTGGCTTGGATTGCATCTCTAAGTGTTCTTAGTCACGTTGTATTTGTTATTCTGAAAGAGTTTAAAACTTAGAACATGTTGGGAGAAGTCCTTGACAATATACAGCTGGCAATATCTTGTGAAATAAAACAGCAAAGTGGCAAACGGCTTTGTTATTGTCCTGGTAACATATTTAATCTGCATGATCTGGTAGAATTTAGTTACCATCAAAAGTCATTCCATTTTCTCTTGAAGACGCACCAGGAATCCCTGAGATCTGCAATTTCTCACTAAGCCTGGTATTTATGTTTCTCCTCTACACAATGATGGTACAACATAATTTTCTCAAGGATAACTATCCATCAAAAGAGAAGCAGGCCAGTGCCCAGAATGGACAGTTCTTTGTCAACTATTTCCAAAAAAATTGATAGTATACTTTGCACATCAAGCTACATTTTCTTTTAAATGATGGTAATATAAAATGATCCATTGACCAAAAAACTCTGGCCATTATCTATTTAGCTGTAAGTATTGAAGTCCATGTACCGTTAATCATCTTTATGTGACTGTTATGTAAACAGAATCCCATGGTAAGGACTTGGCTGAGGAACTAAACCTGGTGTTCAAACCAAAATGATCCTGGAATGTGTTTAATGGCTGCAAATGTAAGGCCTCTGTCTTGCTGTGTTGTCATTAAATGACACACACAGAAAGAAAAGCAGCATGACAAGCAGTGACAAAACATAGTGAACAGCTGAGAAAGATAACAGAAAGCAAGACATGTACATAGTCTCTTACAGAATATAATATTAGATTTTCCAGTGAGAAGATTTAGGGAGAGAAGCTAAGAATTGCTGCTGTACAGCTGATTAAGCTCATTGTCAGGTATATATATATATAAAATATTTATTTATTTATTTATTTACTTATTTACATTTATTTATTTATTTATTTAATATATTTAATTATATATTTATGTATTTATAACCTTTTAAATGTTGCTATCGCTGGAGTTTTGTTGTATGGATAATAGAGGCAAGAACCAACTCTACAGTTAAGCCAAGTCAAATTAACTGTCCAAGAAACTTCCTTGGGAAGTTTCCTTATTGGGAGATGGATGAACTAGTGAATGACTACTGACCACATTTATATTTAGTTCATAAGATTTATTATCCACTAGTTAGAGAGAGACATGAAACAGAGAACAGTACAAAACATTATTTGGGAAATTGGAGTGGCTGATTTATGGAGAAAGAACAAGGGAACTAAGCATACATACCTGGTTAAATGATGTACAAGGAAACATTCAACAAGAAGTCTAAGATGAAAATATGGAGAAGGAAGGATGTCATACAGAAATGCACAAGAATTATTAGGAATAATTTAAAAAAAGTAAAAACCCACAAACTTTTGAAAGGAAAATTCAACTATTGGTCAATACTAAAATTGACCAATATAACAGTTAGTAAACCACAGAGTAAGTTTTCTCAAGGAATTCACAGAAAACCCATTCAATTGCTATTAAAGAAACAATGTGTATTACGTGGTATATTAGTATAAGATGTGGCAAAATTTGGCCCTAAAAAAAAAATAGGCTAGCTTTCTAGGGTAATTTTTCATCTTTAGCACTGATATAGAACTAATTCTATCTATAATTCTGTTGAGCAAAAACATCTTTTTCAAAAAGAGGAATACAGAAAATTTAATTTAATGGGATCTGTGCAATCAGACTCAGTTAAGAGTTCCAAACAGTTTCACCCATTGCTATATTGTTGGCTTTCCCTCACTTATTGTAGATGGTAAAGCGCTGTAAAATTTCACCTCTGAGCTTTTTTATTGTTTTATTGGAAGTGGATATTCCTCTACCTTTCTCTGAAGCATTATATGTTACAGCACCTAGAAATCAAATGCTTTTGTGCAGTAGTGCCGCTGAACTCTTTCAGCTGTTTAGAGGGCTTTGCTCACCTTCTGGAGATTAATGAATTTGCCAGTAGGGCAGGGCCAGGAGGGAATTTTCTTTTCATTGGAGATGGATGCAATTGCTCTTTTGTTCTACTTCCTTTTTTTGTCTCTTTGTCTTACTTGCACTTTTGTAAATTGCACCTTTCCTAACCAACACAGAGGAATTTAAGCTTCCTTTTGGGTCCTGGCAAAGAATAGCTCTTCCTCCATCATTCCTGCTCTCAGCTAGTGGCACAATGAGGTTGTTTTGTTTTGTTTTGTGTTGTGTGGGGTTTTTTAAATGGGTTACTAAATGTATGTTTTCTGTAGGGCACAGAGTGATTCTTCTGAGCTCATGCTTCAGCTTCCTTTAGGTCTTCTGGGAAAAGCAGAGGGCCACAGCCATAACTGTCTCCTATTTTCTATTCCTGTCTCCTTAAAATACAGGCAACAAATTGCAGCAGCACTGTAAACTGCCTGTAGATAGCACAGTTGCCCAAGCAGATTGTTTTAGATTTCTGCTCATTCCCACAGTTCCTTTCTCCCAGAAGAATGAAATGCCTGGGAACTGAAAAGTTATATACACAGGGGAGCTAATGGATATGTACGTAATATCCTGGATTGTTTTAGACTTCAGGGTTCTTGGAGTTAGCGCTGATTTAATGTATGGCTCTTGAGTTGGTGAAACATTTTCATCTTAATTCTGACATGGGTAAGCATGCAGATATATTTCCTTTTCTTATATATGTATATGACTACTAAAGAAACAAAGGGCACTAAACAAAGGACACTAAAGAAACAAAGGACAGAACACTAAGTAATGACCACTGTGATGAAAGTTTAGGAGCAAGAATCAGAGCAAACAGTACAGGTTTATGTTGTTTTACTTTTTGCTCCAAGAGTGGTTAGATTTAATCCTGCAATCTATATACTCAACTAACAAATTTTTGACACTGGAAATATGCAAAATTTAGCATTTAAATTACCTGTGGGAGATCAATGTTAGAATCTGTTATATTAGTCAGAAACACAACATCTTGAATGGAGGGAGGGAGGTCTTCCATCCCAAACAGGTTGAAGATTCTAGTGTCTGATCAATTAGTTTTTTTTATAGCATAATAGGCTGTAATCAAGACAAAAGCAACAAACCTTTTCCGGGTCACAAAAACTGCTGGTGCTTATTAGTTTTAACACTTCTTGAATGTACTACTGGAGAATAAATTTCACTTCACACTGCATTTCTTTTTTCATGTATCACAGCTCCTTTATCCACTCATATTTTACATTACATTTTTCATGTAATTATAGGAAGATAACTTGATGTACTGTTCTTTGGCATATCTCACTGAGCTGTGCACATTAAAAACCTCTGCAGCTTAGTGGAGAGCAAAGAGGAAAATAAGAGAGTAAGTCACATGCTAAAGTCTTTGTTCATGTATTGAAATAAAATGAATTTGAGTTATATGTAAAACTTGAGCATATGTCATTAGTTTATTTGGCTACAGATCTCCTTTGTGCATTGCTGTTTTTCATATAGAACATTTAGTCATGCACATATTTGTTCTTTGAAGGGGAAAAGTTCTTTTTATTTGAAAATTCTTACCAACATATATTTTCTCCTCCTCCTCACATCTGTTATGGAAGGAAAGAAAACAAAAGCTCCTCTTTTTTGGAAAATAAGTGTGAAACACAGAAAAAAGTCCCATCAGTAAAATACAAAGAAGGCATTATGAAGTTATGCAAATGACCTTTCAGCTCTTATGTTCAGTGGCAGTTAGGCTACCAGAGGCTCCATTTCAGCAAAACACTTGAGATCAGGGTAGGGTGTGCTGAGAACTGGGATTTGTGAAAGGCTAGGTGTGTATAAAGGTGGCAAGCACGTGCTTGGGAAATGAAATCATGCAGGGAGAGGCAGGAAGCTCATCTCCTTTCATGCATGTGCATGCATTTGCACCCAGGGCTTGTCCTCGAGTGAAGCGCTGCTGTCACATCACCCATGGGCTCCTAAGGTGGTGCTGGTGCTGGAATCTGCACCTGGGGTGGAGCAATCCTGGTTGTGTGCATAGACTGGGGAATGAGATGCTAGAAAGCAGTGCTGCAGAAAGGGACCGGGGGTCCTGGTCCATGGCCAGTTGAACATGAACCAGCAGTGCTCTGGCAGCCAGGAGGGACATCCCTGTCCTGGGGGTATCAGGCACAGCCTGGCAAGGGAGGGGATTGTCCTACTCTGCTCTGCACTGGGGCAGCCTCACCTTGAATGCTGGGGGGAGTTGTGGGCGCCACAATATAAAAAAACCATTAAACTATTAGAGAGTGTCCAAAGGAGGGCCACCAGGATGATGAAGGGCCTTGAGGGGAAGCCCTGTGAGGAGTGGCTGAGGTCACTTGGTCTGCTCAGCCTGGAGCAGAGGAGACTGAGGGGAGACCCCACTGCGGTTAAAACTTCCTCGTGAGGGGAAGAGGAGGGGCAGGCACTGATCTCTGCTGCGTGGTGACCAGTGACAGGACCCAAGGGAATGGTCTGAAATTGTGTCAGGGGAGGATTAGGTTGGATATCAGGAAAATGTTCTGCCCCCCTGAGGGTCGTTGGGCGCTGGGACAGGTTCCTCAGGAAAGTGGTCACAGCACCAAACCTGACAGAGCCCAAGAAGCTCTCGGGCACAGGGTATGACTATTGGGAATGGTGAGGTGCAGGTCCAGGAGTTGGACTTGACAATCCCCATGGGTCCCTTCCAACTCAGGATGTTCTGTGATTCCGTGATTCTGTGAAATGAATGCAGCACCTCTTTCCTGCAGATGAAATGTCTGCTGGGTATTGAAGGAGAGGTTTTATGGATATACAAGGAGGAGCAGAAGCTCCAGGGTGTTTGCATTGTCATTTTAGAAGTGCACTTCAGCCTGTGGAGAGTTTCTGTGCAATTTCCACGGGGGCAGTGAAGTGTGACCCTCTAACTCCTTGTTCCCAGGGCTCATGTTCAAAAATGATCTGACAGAGTTTCTTTTCCCCTGCTCATCATTGTGTTCATCACACTTGTGATGCATCACTTAGACTTGTGATAAAATATCAAATTATTTCCTTCTTCTAGAAACTTTGTGTAACTGACCCTTATTGCACTCTGCTTAAATAGTTATGGAACACAGCCAAATGACTGTCATTTGGCACAAATATTATTTTATCTAAGATTTTGTTTCTGATTTATGTACAGCAACAGATTCAACAACTAACACAAATCAGTGTTCAATGACCTGCTCAATCAAAATATTTGAAGAAAAACTTCACTTTCCTGTAGGCTTTTGATATTTTCTTTATAGATATTTATCCATTCTTCTTCCTGTGTTTGTTTCTTAGCTGTTAATACACTAGCTTAGAGAAAGAGTTCTATTTTGAATTTATTTCCACCTTTATGAGCAATTACCTTTTCTTTTAACTTTAGCTCTTTCACACGTGAAAGAAAGTTGACACATCAATAATATACGTAATGGAATTCTGACATTTTCATTCTGCAAAGATATGAAAAGACGTTTCTAACATTGTTTTTCCTGATTAAATGTTAAGTCAAAATTTCACAGACAAGTAACCACTTTGGAAACCACAGTGGTTTTGTAGAATTAAGCCATTTGAAATTGATTTGCACACCAAATCTTCAAAGATACATTAAAAAAAAAAAAAAAAGGAAAGAAAATTTTAAAAGTCAAATTCTTTACATTTACAGAAAAAGGAATACATTTTGGATTTTAAAAAAAAATTGTTTGTGATTCCGTATTTATCTCTATGATTCAGCCATAAGGATGTGACCACAGACATGGTAATCTTAGTCTTGTAGTCCAAGTAAATAGAAAAGACCTTGAATTTCAATCTCCATGTCAGCTCAGGGGTGTAAAACAATTTCCATTATCTGACCTAAACACAAGCCAATACAGGCACGGGTTTGAGGAGTGTGTGTTTTGTATTTGCATGCTCCCCGGTGTGACAAGGATGCTCGAGGTATCAGCAGGTACTGCCTTTCTCCTTCAGCCTTGTTCTTTTGATTTCTATTGGTTTATGAAATTTTTTCTGGATTATCCATTTTCCTCAGTCTTGTCCCCATGACCTAACACAATATCATTTCATTAAAGATTTTCTTCTTGCCCCTTTTTTTCTTTTTAATTCTTAAGCTTAATGCTTCTCTTCTTTTCAAATACTTTCCCTTCTGTTCCTTTTTTCATTTGTGTGTACATTTCTGAGTTTATTAATTTTCTCAGATCCTCTTACACTGCTGAGTATAGATCTCACCTTTCAGCAAGTTAGATCGTTGAATTATTATGATTGTATTCTGGCAAGCAGTGCATCAGGTCACACAAAAATAATTAAAGATTTTCATTTATACAACAGCATGCCAGGAAGTCTGTAGGCATTATTAAAAGATAAATTGAAGTACAGCTTAGTATGAAAAGTAAAGAAAGTTAATTAATTTCCAAAATAGTCAAGAAATTGAAAATATTTGCAAAACAGTACTAAGGAAGAAAAATAATTTTAATTACTAGAAAACTTGAAGAAGAACTCAGACACTCGGTTCACTAATGTTAGAGAATTGCTTATTAAAATTGTTGCATTAATTGCAAAAATAAAAGTAGCTTTTGTTCATGTCCATTTGTTAAATCAATTCTGTCTAAATCAATTTCGGGTTCTCTTTTTAAACTTGTAATAGCCTTTGCACACATAAACGGTGGTAGTCTCTCTTCTACTTCTCTTGGAATATTTATTTTTCAGGAAAAGATTCTCATTTGGTTTTCATATACCTATCTATATCAGCCAGTATTCAAGGGAATTTTTTTGTCTGTTTGATTGTTTTTATTTGTTTGGGTTTTTTTGTTTTTTTTTTTTTTTTTAAAGCGTGATTTGAAAATTCACTGCCCCCCACCACCCCGGCTCTGTTATCATTTTCTTCTCACTGATCTTCTCTATTCTATTTCTAAACCATTTCATAGCACCTCCTCTGTAATTCTTATTTGTTCTTCCATTTTTCCACTCTGTTACATCCTCAGTTCAGTGGAGATTTTTTTACAGCTCCCCTGAATCATAACACCCAAGAACAGATGGATAGGGACAAACCATTGAATAATGAAACTAGAGTTGCTTAGGCTGATTACTCTGTACTCTCTCTGACCTTAGTTTTTAAAATGGAGAATTCCCTCAATGTCTTATTCTGAAAAATGAACTCAGTATAAAAGGTCATCCTGAACTGAT
Organism: Pardalotus punctatus; assembly: GCA_013400915.1. NCBI lineage: Eukaryota > Metazoa > Chordata > Aves > Passeriformes > Pardalotidae > Pardalotus > Pardalotus punctatus. Next base: position 54,804 of record VZTX01016521.1, read on the forward strand.
TGCAGGATCAAGAGTCCTAGAAGATGTGAGCTGAGAAACATACCTAGCTTATTTCCATCTCCAAACTTCATTTTAAAAAAGAGAATATAAAAATATTTGTTGTTACTTTCATAAAGTTTCAGATACCCTCTTTCAGTCACTTAATTTTCAATATTTTTTAAATTCAGATAAATCAGATTATTAGCTATAGGTTGCTATAAAATATAACTGAAACAAGTAATTTTCTGACCTATAAGAAAATTTATCAATTAAATAATGTAACAAAAAGCTAGCTAAAGAACGAGAAGACAACAGGTTCCCTGTTGTCATTCTGTTGTAAGCTGTGCTTATTCTATTCCAGTGGAACGCAAGCTGTAATAAATCATGGCATCTCCCCATGACAGTTTCAAATGAACATGTTTATTGGGACAGACAAGTACATCACTAAGAGTGTTATTTACTTCAGGTGCTGACATACAGTACCAGCTGCTGGATCTAAACACTGACTCAGTCACTGCAGCTGAAAATAACTGTGGGAATTTTTCAAATCATACAATAATATGAGAAAAACAGGGGCATCATGGCGTAAGTGAGGTAGACTTTTTTTCTAACAGCACAAAAGCTATGAAGTTTGAATGAAAATTCCCAAACAAAACCAGGCAAGAATTCCACTCTAACAACTAAAACATAACACATTCAGATTAAATACTGTAATCATGGTTTTCAAGAAAGTTTTAAGTAAGTTTTGCTTTGAGAAATCAGTGACTGAACTCCAGATGCTTGCTAAATTTCATTAATTTCTTCATATATATTACCAAATCAGCTCTGATCTCTATTTTTAACCTTCGGATAGTGTGGATTTTTGTGTAAATAGTGCAGAATGGAAACAAATCCAGCACTGCCGTAAACTCTTCCTCTACCATGGAACATGGAGACCCAGCTCATACAGGAATCTGGGGAATCAACCTGAAATAAAGTGTGTTTTGGTTCCCAGTAGGATAAAACAAAAGAAAAATCAAGAAAACCCCAACCCTGACCACGAAAAGCCATAATCAATTAAAGAACAGAAAAAAAACCCACAAACAAAAAATTCATAGCAGAGCACACACAGTTAATGGGATCACAGTATGAAATGTACTCTGAGGTGGAATACTTCAGAAAGACAGGATACCCATTGACTTTGGGGGGGCTTCCATGTCAAGAATAGATGGGATTTTATCAAATAGGGATGTTTATCACGGAAAAAAGATCAAGAGGCTATTAGTAGCCTTGTGGGACAAAACACCAGTTCTATAAGAAGGAAAGGAGGTGACAGCTACCTCATAAATAAGAGGACTCTTCAGTAGTCTCATCCTTGTCCCTTGTCCTTCAAGATTAGAACTGTTCTGTTGTGCTGAAACCAAATGAAAACCAATGACCTGAACAACTGGATGAGAGAGTCTTTATGTCCTGATAATGATTTTTGTGGTTATTCCAGCATCAGAAAAGGAAGAATGAGATGGTTGAAGGTCCCCTTCTGAGGGAGTGAATCTTATCTGACCACCAGTCCAGGAAGCATGAAGCTTCACTGGAACCAAGACAAAGATCTTAAAGCTATATTGTCAATACTAATGCTGCCTTTTGGTCATGATTTATTTCATCTTCTTTATAAGCTGCTTTACTAATTGCTCTGGCCAGTCTTTTATCTTCCTCATAGAAGGCTGACATGATGGCAGTCATCTACTAGTGCAAGTCAAGGAGAAGACTATAAAGAGGAGTATAAAGTGTTATTAGGCTTTCAGCTCCAGTATACAAGATTTGACAAGGATCTACAAATTATGCAAGATTAATCTTCAACTCCATAAGAAACATGAAAACCTTGTCAAAATTTTGGTTTCCTTTTATAGATGACATTCCATGAAGCAGCACCTCTGGCAAGACACGAAGTTCCAAGCAAAGAAACAACTCCCAAACTAAAAATCCTTATAGCGTTCTGTTGTGGTGGGTCAGCCCTGTCTGCCTGTCAGGTGCCCACCAAAATGCTGTCTCACCCATCTCCTCAGCAGGACAGCAAGAGGAAATATGATGAAAACCTCATGGGCTGTGGTAGGGACAGGCTGATTGTTCACCCATTGTAACAATTATTATCATGGACAAAACAGGTTCAGCTTGGGAAAATTAATTTAGCACGCAGTCCTTAATTATCTTCTGCAGTTCTTCACAAATTTCTCCAGCATGGGTCTTTTCCATGGAGGCCAATCCTTCAGGAGCATTCTGCTCCAGCGTGGGTCCTCCATGAGGTCAGAGGTTCCCCACAACTCCTGCTCCTGCATGGGCTCCTCTCTGGAGGCCACAGCTCCTGCCAGGAGCCAGCTCCATCATTAGTTCTCCATGGCATTCAATGCATACCCATGTCCTCCACATATACGAATGTTGTTGTAGTACATTCTGGTACCCAAAATCAAATATAAAATAATAGCTCTCTTATAATGTCTTTGGTTTCCAAAACAAAACAGGTGAAAATAATTTGCATTAAAGCAATTGTAGAATTATATTTTTTATTCCTGGGCAAAAGACACACTACATCATTGGAGTAAGGACAGCAACTTTCACAAATAAAGAACCTAATTTGAAAGGGGTGGGTGGGTGAGCAATCTGTAAATGTATTTTATATACATGAAAGTATTATTTATACCTATTAAATTGTACTACAGGATAACTGGCAGATCCTGAAAGTGAAAGTATTAAAAGGACAGCAATCAGAGTAGTGTAATTCAAAAGAAAGACAGTTAATTCAATAAACTACCAATCTAATCAGACATGCACCCATGTTAAGGGAAAAAAACAGGGAAAAATTGCCAACTGACAAAAATGTTGTTGCCAAAGGGTGTGCATGATGGAGTGACAGAAGAATGAACATGAAAATAATCAAAAGACTAGCTACAAAATAAGATACAAGAAGAGGTTTTTTAAACACAATAGAAAGTGAAATCAAAAGGAAGCAAAAGTCTCTTATTCAATAGGAAAGGAGAACAAAAAAGAGATTATGCACAACAGACTAAATTCAATTCTTTCTTTGATTTTTTACTATAAAAGAAAGAAAAAGGTAGTTTTGACCAGATACTTCACAAAATGAGTTTTATCACAAGGATAAGTATGTCAGGGAGAATTTGAAAAAAGCAGGCTGAAGAGTATTTAGATAAATGAACTGAATATAAATTTATCTATAAATGTTTTTAAAAAATCTAACCAAAGAGATTTTTAAAACTTCAGTTGTTTTCTTCTAGAGATCATAGAAGACAGAAGACTTGAAAAAGGGGAAAAATATGAAATTCTGTACCAGCTATTAAGAAGTGTGTGGGAAAGAATGTAAAATAATTACAGGTTGTGGTCCCTACCTTTAGGAATTAGGACAGAAAGATTTATCCATCTATTGATGTTGAAAGAGAATAAAATGAAAAAGTCAGACAGAGTAGTTTTTCTGAAATTCAGAGAGTGCCCAAGCAATCTTATTTTCTCCAAGATGGAATGTGTACCAGGTTAAAACTGAATATGTATCTGTCTTAAATAAGGTTTTTCTTACTGCCCAAAGAGACAGTCTCAAAAGAAAACTAAGGAACCAGAATTCAAATAAGAACACAGATGAGCACTCACTGCTTTCTAAACTACAGGTCAAGTACTTAATAATGATTCCTTCATTGTGAAAGGGTATTTCATCAATAGAGCACCTGGAATAAAAGGAGAACATGGCAATAAGGTGTTAATGACATACAATGTAATGTCATTGGGAAAAGAAACTCATGGTGAAATAGCAAAAAGGCTCCATGGGGGAAAAGTGAGCCTGAATGGTTATAGAAGAATTCATATGAAAAGACAAACTAGAAAAGACGAAAAATTACTCCAGATATATGGATAATCCACACTCTACACAGATAATGGAAGAGGTCATAGATACAAACATTGTGCTATCACGTTGACTAAATCTGTCAGTTTGATGCCTAATCTACTAAATTGTGAAGACTCTGGCTTTCAGATGTTTACTCTCTATATATCTAATTGCTTAAATTTGGTGAGGGGACTCTGTAGCACAAGCTTCATATGCAGCTTGTTAAAGGAGCTGCTGCTAACATTAAATATTCTGCTCTTCATCTCTGCAATCAATTTCTTACATCTCTCTCCGTTTCATCTGGAAGCAGACTGCTTAAAAGTAAAGTGATATAAAGTGTTTCCCAGCAACTACTTCATCACTTCCAGTGACCTTCAAATTACATTTAACATTTGTCTTGGACAAAACTATAAGGCTGCTCAGTGTTGTGGACAGGAAGATTCATCTGGTACTGTTAACCTGATCAATAGTGAAATAAAAAGTCAACTGAGCTTACATTTTTACAACCCCAGGAGAAAGTTAAAAAACACATTAGTTGGTTTAACAAAATGATAGCAGACAGAGAATCAGTATCCAAGGTTATAAATGACAGTAACTCTGTAAGCCCTGTACATCATATGCAGTCATAAACTACTTGCACTGAATTAGTTTAAGGACAATCTCACTTTTGTTCCTTTTACTTCAATATTTCCTGTACTCTGTCCCCCAGAAAGAAAAAATAAAAAATGAGATTGTGAGGGTCAAAAGCACACAGATTATGATGAATTACAAATAAAGAAAAGGTGCCATGTTGTGGGGAGATAGATTCTGTGAGCTGTAATTATCCAAACTACATGTCCATTAGTAAGTTGTTTGGTGCAACAGAAGTAGATCACTAGGCTGAAACAGATGGTCCTAAAGCTCCTGAGCTTTATTTCATTTCTTCCTATGCCTTTTTCGGGAAAAAAAAAAAAAGTCTTTGCACCCAGACTGTTTTACCCATGGTCAGCTATGGGTGTTCTGAGAACAAGAGATGAATAATATTCTTTCAGGATGCAAGGACTGCTTTGTCCTCTATGCTCATTTTGACCTCCCCTAAATATTAGTACCTGACTTCCATTGCTGCCTCCCTCGACTGTCAGAAAGCCTCACAGACCTAAACTTGAGCAGGCTGCTGGAGAGAATATAGTGGACAAGTGTTGCAGTGTGAAGTTTGGAAGAAATGTTGCAAGGAATATGCTGGCAAGGGAAGGCGTTATTTACTGCTTCACTGGATAGCAGAAGATAAATGGGGAAAGAGATTGTAAGTGATTGCTGCTGCTCAGTGGGGGCAGCCTTCATAAGGGCTGGGGAAGCAGCAGGAAGAGCTGGATGCATAGTTTCTACTGACAAGGGGTTTGCTTTATGTCTAAGAAATCCTTCTCTTTTCCATCAAATGATATTTTAAGTTCTGTCACATCCACTCAACTTCCTGCCATTACTCTCCATAGCAACTAGCAAACAGCCCTGTGCCAAAGTATTTGAAGCCATTGAGGGAATGACAACGCCCAGCCATGAACCACCAGCATCTGAAGACTGCGCTCCTTTTCCAGATGCTCAACAGAACCAGAGCTCTTCAGCCTCAGAAGCCACCTCTGCCTTTCTTCTGAAGTAACCTGGGTGTCACTGTGGGTCCATTGCCATGGAGAGCAAAGGAAACTTGTCTTTGCAGCCTCAAGACAGACTGACCACAGCCCTTGGGATTAAGATGGGGCATCCAGACCCTACAGCGCAGGGTTCCTGCCCCACCTGTTTGCTACCAGACCTCAGGGGACACACGCAGCAATGAGTCAGGCAGAGGACGAACATCTGAATAAGAGGAACATGTGAAGCTAAAGAGGAAGGGGTTCTAGTAGAAACAGCTTCTTTCCTAAGGAGGCAAATCTGATCCATTACCTGCAGAAACACTGGCTGTTAGGATCTAAATGTGACCTAGACTTTCACACACTCACATGATGTTAATTATAGAAATGCTGGCAAGATAACATGGCATTTCAGGGACTAACATAAACAAAGAGTAGCCATCATATTACACCCAAAGTCTTGTTACAGACAAAACAAAACATTCTTAGGACTAAGGATTTTTCATTAACCCAATTAGTATTTTCACACTCTAATAGTCCAAGTAATCTAATAAAGAAAAACATTTCCATTTAAATTGTTATATAAAACTTCTTAATATCTTCTCCTTTTATCTGTTATAATTATCTTTCCACCTTGATTTGAGCCCATCTCTGTAACACAAGTAAGCAGAGTAAGACATTTAGGAGTGCCTTGAGGAAGAACATAAATACCTGTTTTTACTGGTTATTGGCCTGGGCAGAGTATTTCCACTGATACCAAAATAGAAACTAAATTAACATTAGAAATAACATGATGCCGTTCTAGTGAATTAATAATATTCTGTGTTCAAAGAGATAATTTTGAGTTATTACACTCAATATATACATTCATGGAATGGTTTGGGCTGGAAGGGACCTTAAAGATCATCCAGTTCTAGCCTCCTCTGTGGACAGGTACAATGCTATGTTTTCTTCTGAAAAAGAGGATGGAGTGCGGTTGACTCTCTTCCACCACACCCCAACAAACCAGAGAGATGTCACCTGGCATTAATTATATGCAAGCAGATAATTACTGTCAGCATCAAACAGGACGATTTTTCTGATACAAACTAGAGAAGATCCTACAGCATAGTTAAATATTCTCAGAGCAGTTCAAGTCAGTCTGAAAGGAATGGGTGCAGCTCACCATGTGAACTTTTCATGCCTGTACAGAGCTACAAAGATGGGGTTTTTTGAGACCCTTCTCGCTGTCCTCTAGCTCAGTGTGTCTCTGGGGACAAGAAAAAGAGATTTTTCTCTCCATATTTATCTGTGAAGTTTTCTTTGTTTCATTAATCTGAAATGCTTTTAGAGAAGACTTTTGAGTTATTTGGAGCAATTTGCTGACTTACAAGTGTTATTTAATCACAGGCAAACTGGATGTAAAAAGCCTGACTGGTAATTTGAAGTTTTCCATCCTGATTGTCATGTCTAATACAAGGCACTATTAGCAGTTTCAACAGTACTAAGTTATCATTAAAGCTCTGAGTGGCTGCTACAATGTTATTTTATTTTTTATTGCAGAAAACAGAATGAATACCAGTGATGACTGTTTTAGCATCCCACAGTGACAGTACACAATCTAAATGTGGCATTCTTATAGGAGAATGGAAATTACACTTCCCTGGTACATAACTACAAGTGTGTACAACATAAATTCGTAAATAATCAAAGGAAAAATGAAATAAAGTGTAGCTATTAGTTGCTGCTAAACTGCAAAAAACGCTATCAAACTAGATAATCTAATTAATCAAACAAACAAAAAAAAGGCAAAATAAAAATTCAATAAAAATTCTGATGACACTACCTCCATTTTACTTGAGTTTTCTCAGTCATAAATTATGTTGACTTGTTCCATAGTCATTGTAACATGACTTTTGGCCTTTTTGTGATCCCCTTTTGGGAACTAATAACATGGTTTATTAAATTTAGATATCTGTGAATTGTCATTTTTTTTTTAGATGCAGGAAAGAAAGGAGATTTTTTTTTCCCTTGTTTTCCCTGAAGAAACTGTTCCTTACAAACAAAAACATTTATCACAATTGTATTTTCCCTTATACCATGGTAGAATGGGAAACAATTTTTTTAAAGCTTCTGAGATATTTTTTCCTCAACATTTTGACAAAGAAGGCAAGGATTACAGGAATCTTCATATGTTTTTGGATTTGAATACCTCGATAAAAGCTTGTCATTAAAGCTAGCACAAAAAATTTTGGATCTGCTTATGAGTTTTATTGAGTTCACCAGCTAAGGGGGATGGATCATCAAGCATTGTAAGAAGTTAATTCTGCTCATTAAACTGGCAAAAAGCTTCTGGAAGGTATCATGCCCTTCCATCCCAGACCATTATACGGAACAGCGAACACTTAGTAGAAAAGAAGTTGATTCTTATCTCTCAGCATAGAACAGTTTTTCCCTTTTTTCCAATGTGTGCTTCACTGGATAGCTGAGTTAAAATGTGTCAACTTTTTAGTTCTTGGTCTCCTATTGAATATTGCACAGCACAGGTAGCAGTGAAATCAGAATTCACTTAGAAGCCCTTTTTATTCCAGTCCAATTTACTGTCTCCATTCTATGGTTTATGTTTTGTTTTGTTGTTTATGGAAAGGAAACCTCCTTTCCTACACTATTTTCACAAATATATAGATTGGCCAAACTGGTGCCTCTCTGATTGACCAGAAAAACACTGAATATTTTGCATATTCTCCTGCCATTGTCTGCACAATATGGTATTGCCGTACTTTACAGTAAACTTTGGCATCACAAAGCTCTTCTTCAAAAACTCTGCAAAAACATCCCAGGAGTGATTCAGTGATTTTCCTTAGTTAGCAATTAATGCTCAACAGATGTTTCCTCAACAGAGTTTAGTTAAACATTTTAAGATTTAATATCAATTTTACTTGGTTGAAAAATAGCTTTGGACAAGTACAGACACTTCATCCTGAGTTCACTATCAAATCAGATACCTGAACAAAAATACATTTCTCATTACGGTCTTAGATACCTATGAACTTTATGCTATGCATATATATATTGTCAAAGCATATATTTCAGGTTTCATCCTCAAAAAAAAAAAAAGTATTTTAAAAAGCCCAAGTGAGACTTCCTTGGTCTTCAGTGCTTACGACTTCAGTCACTTACATGACATCCAAAATATGCTCTGGGCAGTGTAATTTGAGTTTTGGTTTAAAAAACAATACCTTATTTCATACCATATTTTCACACTTAATTTTATAGTTGGAAATTCATTTCTGATACAACTTTTCAAATTTTGTTTAATTTACATATTTGAATATCTCACTATGATTTAACATAACTTTTATTTGAAACCATTGTATTTGAAGATCTGGTTTATGATTACATACCTTGATTTGTCACAACTTTGGTGCATTTCCCACATAAGTAGGGAAATATCCATATCATGAAGCTGATATGATTTTTTTTTTTAAAGAGTTTTTCTCCATCTATTTTTTCCTCTTTTTCACCTTTTTTTTATCCACTTCAGGGTATTTCTGAAGAGATGTGTAGTAATAGCAGGTGTTTTTAAGATACATGAATGGTCATCACTTTAACTTTTTCTCTTTGTTTTGCTCTCAAAATAAAAGTTTTCCTTTCTGTCTGTGCTACACCTCCATAAAACTATAATGAGGAGCCTATTGTGAGCAACCTTGTATCACATTCACTCTTTGCCAAGATCATTTACACAGCTGAGGTAATGCATCAAACAAAAAATTCTTCAGAGACTATATGTGTGGATTCCAATTCTGGGTTTATTGCATGTTAGATGATGGCCAAGTGTTTAAAATTCACAGAGCTATTATATCTCATCCCTCCCTATTCCTACAGAAAGAAAGGGAAGCCTGGAACAAAAATTAAAAATTTCTTTTCTTTTTTTTTTGTACTTTGAGAGGAGGAAATTGCTTGCAGCTTCCCATGAATGTGGAAAAATTGCTCACCGTCTGTATCTGTTCATAAATAATGAAGTAATAGCTAATTTGAGCAGAATTTTATACAACTTTCCTTCAAGGAGCCGAAGGTAGGAACTTTTGTAGATTCTTACCATTACAATCTTTCACTTTCACAAATGCATATGATTTTAAACATCCAGCTTTTAAAAGCTGATGAGAATTTATGACCTATCTGCTGAGCGGCCATGAATGACTAAATAGCTGCTGTTAGGCCTGTTCAGCTGTTAGGTAGAATTCATAAAGATAATTTTATGGCTATTTAAATTGAAATGTTTTGCCTCAGTTGTGGTAAGCTAGCTGTACATATATAACTTTGGTAGCTCTGTCACCCAGAAATAACTTAGGGCTGCTGCAACTTGATTGTTTTACATTATGTTCCCATATTCTTATATTACTGCTACTCTAATTTATTTTTTTTGCTGTACTTTTATTCATATCCAATAAAAATATTGCTTTCAAATTATTTCTAGTACTAAGACATAATATTTCACCAAAACAGTAAGACATGTATATTGATGTTTTTTACCTGTGTCATAAATTATTGTAATTGGTAAGAGTCACATTAAGAAACAGAAGAATGAGACATGGTCAAATCTATGCGATAAACAAAGTAGGTTCATTTCTAACTCCTATAATAGTAAATTGACTGGTCTAAATAGACATTAAAAAAAAAAGTATAAACACTGAATAAAAATGACATTCTTAAGAGGTTGTAACAGACTTTTAATCTCACTTCTGTGCAGCATCATAATTTCCCATCCCACTCACATTAAAGCCGAAGTGGTGATTCTGGACCCTTCCTGCACTGAACCTCAAGTTTCTGCTCCCCATCTGTGATAGCTTTCGTATTTCTAGGGATGGCTTAATGAGTTTTTTTGTTCTTGTTTTGTTTTGTTTGTTTTGGTCAGGGTTTTTTTTTTTGTTTGTTTGTTTGTTTTTCAGGTGGATTAGGAAATTGGTCCAGCTAAAAATTATCCAACTATCCATGTGGCACCATAAGCACTAGTGCTGGCACAAAGTAGGAAAGGAAAGCAAGAGAAATATGAACATAATTTACAGGGCGCAGAAATATTCCCTTGGTGACATTCCACCTTTAGGATTATTGAAAGTGATTGTGAAATCAGTCTTTCAATAATCCTTCAATTGCTGTAGACATAACCACTTAAATTCTATACACATTTTTTCAACAACAGGAAAAATGTAAGTTGTTCCATGATCTGTCAAAAATCTTAGGACGAACCTCAGGGTTTCACATAAGGTTATTCTATCACTCCATCTTATTTTCATAATCAGCAGTTGTTTAGCAAAAACAGTTTTCAGAGCTTCTCAGTCCACTACTGGGAAATCCAAAAGGTCTCCATAATCTGATGGGGACTCCTAATTTCGGAGTCATTAAGATTCTCTTCAATAAAGGGGTGCAAAACTGTAATGGGAACATATTTCTCCTTTTTGATTTTTACTCAGAACTGGCAACAGTTAACAGGGTGTAAAATGTTCTACCTTCCTCACTGCAGTGAGCAATTACCTCGAATAAAAAACAAGTTGTCACTGTGTTCAAATCAGTGTTATTTCTGTTTTTCAGCAAGTGAAGAACATAAGGCTGGCAGCACAAGTAAATGAGAGAGTCAGTTTTCCCTGGGACTTGCCTTCCTTCAGTTCCTGTAAGCCAAAACCCAGTTATTTGCAGAGGAAGGAAAAGAGAACAAGTATAAACAGGCCCTGAGGTAAACAGGGCTTTGGCAGGAATAAGAAGAACTTTTCAAAGCCATTCAGGAAGCCTTAAGGAAGTGTGTTCATGCCGAATTAATTATGTTTTTATTGCTTATGAAAAGATTGTGGAAAGGCACATTGTCCTCACTGTAAGAAAGAAGTTGTTAATTTGCATTCATCTAGCTGAATAACACAGCTGAAAGGAAGGAATGCAGGAATCTGTCACTGTCATCCTTGTACAACATTCCTTATTTCTGGTATATTCTAGTTAAAAAGTGAAAGCATCTTGACATTTGAGAGCAGGCAGAGAAAGCCAGCCATGTCCTGGGCTGCATCCAAAGCCCTGGGCTGCACCCAAAGCCCCGTGGGCAGCAGGGCAGGGAGGGGATTCTGCCCCTCTGCCCCGCTCTGCTGAGACCCCACCTGCAGTGCTGCAGCAGCTCTGGGGTCCCAGCACAGCAAGGACAGGGACCTGTTGGAGCCAGCCCAGAGGAGGCTCCAAGGTGATCAGAGGGATGGAGCAGCTCTGCTGAGAGGAAAGGCTGGGAGAATTGGGATTGTTCAGCCTGGAACAGAGAAGTTGAAAGCTTTTTCCTCACTTTGCAAGACATTGCATTTGAGTGTGTCTTACTCGATCATTCTTAGTGGGTGCAGAAATATCATCCTCCCTGTTTTAAAAATAATATTAGAGATATTTACAGATAAAAGAAGACCCATGAATCTATATCAGGTCATATAGCAGATATATTTCATAGAAACTGAGTCTAACACAGAGTCAAAATGGAATTTGAACTGGTTTTTGGCAATGTATGAAAAATAGCTTAGAAATTTAATAAAATCACATTAAAGAATGAAGCCTCACTTATCTCACAAATATTTAAAACACACGATGGAGCTTAAGATTTCCAGATAGGGCTGTAAAAAATGTCACTAAATACAAATGATTTTTACTTGAATGTTTTACTATTTTTTAAATCCTTTCAACTTTTTATGTGTTTCTCAGTACAATTCTGAACATCCTACTATTGCTATCTTCCAGTGGTCAAGTGTCCGGAACTTAAATATCCCATTTGTGTTTCCACTAGGGACAAAGAGAAACATTATTAGATTTTTTTCCCTGCTTGACATGGCCTGCAAAGGTCAGAATTGTTCTGTGGTTTTATAAGCTATACCACAATGTCCAATTTGTGCCCTGATATGTTCCTTCAGTCTGATTCAAATGTATTTCTTATGGTAGTTTACATTTTTCTATGTTTTCTGTCTCTGTTCCCAGACTGGTTTTATGCACTTATTTAAAACTGCTTGCAGATTACTCAGCGCAGAGTCCAACAATTTTTGGAGTTTTGTGAAACCATTAGTAACATTAACATTATTTTCACTGTCAGATTACTGAAACAAAAAAATAAAAGAAAGCAGCCAAGAAAACACGACTTCTACAATACTCCCTGGGTTATTTTCTTTATTTCTGCATGATGTCATTACCAACATATTTTTTTGATGTTTTTTTTTTTCTTGAAGAATAACACTTCTCCTTCATGCAGGCAAGGTTAGTATATATCTGGTCCTTTTTAAGGTGTCTCCCATCTCTCCTTAGTGCTTAACAACTATTCATTTGCCCAAGGACTTTTCTCCTGCATTAAGGCCCTTTTTGCCATGAGTATCCTGTTTATGTGATGTGTGCTTTCTGCCTAAAAGGGTCCTGAATACTTAGGAATCTCCATAATTGTTTGGAAAGGCATTGCTGGCTGACACCCTTAGTTCATTGCCTAAATTCATCAAGAAAAACCTCCTATATTTTCCTGTTAGTGGAATGTCTCTGATTTAGATTAACAAAAAGCTGCATATGCTATCTCCACTTGCAGAAGCAGAATTAACATTCTGCTCAAAAGGGAATGAAATGATCTCCTAGAAGGAAGAGGAAGGTAGAGCATAAACAGGCAGATAAGTCTCAGGAGCTTCTGGGAGATGATGACTCTGAAAAGCAGTATTGCAGCCAGAGCCAGGGGATAAATTCCTGTCAAAACCATGCTGAGGGGTACTGATAGTGTCAGGGGCATCAGCCATCCCCCAGCTGGGGCAATGGAGAGCAACATCCCACGGAATATCTGAGATCAACAGTGGGGAACTGTTTCATGACTGCTGATGGAAGTCCTCAGCCAGGTGAAATCCTTCAAGAGAGGGTTTTTAGCTCACACTTTACAAAGAAGTGAACTTGTCTGAGAGTTCATTGCTGTGCCACAGCCTAATAAAGCCAGAACCTCTGCTTCTTGTGCTTCTGCTCAGCAGCAACAAGCACTGTCTCATCAGAGAGTTTATTAAAAACAAATATAAAAATATACTCCTACTACCATAAACTACTTCAATTGATAAAGAAATAGGTACAAGGAGCTATAAGCTCTGATGTCTTTTCTGACAGAAAGGAACAAAAAAAAGGAACAAATACAATGTTATGTTTCTGTATTGAACTTGTTAAAACAAGTACATGCTTCACCACCTGCCTTTTTTACACATTTCAGGTTTTCTAAATGTAATTCTTCAAAGGCAAACCCTTTGAAATTTTATTTTTAGAATCCTGGGAAATGTCTGATAGCAATTCCATATGGCAAGTTCTATATTATGTATAGATCACATTAATATTTCCTAATGATATAAATTTATACTTTGTTTCTGTAATTTTCTTTAAATACAGTATTCTCTATAAATATGTTTTCCCCCCCTGCTGTAAGACAACATTTTTTTTTCTTACTCATTTTAATCCTCTTGTTTTTCTTGGTCACTTAAAGAATATAAGACAGTGCAAAGTGTAGTATAAAACCACTTCAGGAAATTAAAAAAAACTAACTAACTATATTCTGAGCACTTCAATGCTTATATAATAACGTTGTAGGATTGTTATATGATGTGACCTGTAAAAGGCTCTGCAAAATCATCCTAGCTGAGGCCAACCAAATTTAAAACAACTGAGAACTGAACTCTGCAAATGTCCATTTATTTCTGAATAAATTAACCTGGTTTAAAAAATCGAATCAAATTTCAAGCTACACAGCTAATGACACCATATCTGAAAGTCTTATACTAGGTGGCTCAAGTGCAGAGAAAAGTATTGTCCTATATAATCTAATCTACTTTATTGTTTAACAGGAACTCCACATCTTTTTAAATATATTTAAAAGAGAATATGAGAGAAGAATTCAAACATTAATTGTATTGAAGATAGAAAAATCTCCTATTTTTCTCATAAACCTATATAGGGTGAGGAATAAGAGAATGTACTGCCAAGAAATATATTTTTAACTTTATTACCAATCTTCCAGAACTCAAAGTTTAAAACTGTGCAGATTGATAAACATGCAGCCAGGTTTCTTGCTTAGGTGGCTCATCTTAGAATACCACAGAAAATTCTACAACATCTGAAGAAATTAACACAGGCCTTTCTTTCCTCTCTCCAGTTTTACTTCCAGCATGTGAGAAATTGAGACCATTTCAAATGCTTTCTGCAATGATCTTTTTATTTGGCCTCAGTTCAACCAGGGCTGCAACCTGGACATTTTGGGTGCAAATTAAATATTTGTGGTTCTAATTTGGAGTAGGAGGGTGCCTTTGGAATAAGGTTCTTGACCTTCAATAGCTACCGAACTTCAGCCCACATTGCAGTGCAGCCTCCTAGTATGTCAACAGGATCCTTCTGGGATGAAAACCCAAGAGATCTGGATAAGAGATAAACTTCAAGAGCTTGCTAAGTGCACTCATGTCCCAGAGATCTCCTGATGTCAAAATTTCAAAGCTCAGCACCTAGAGAAAACTGCTCCTAGAGTCCTGAGTACCAGCAAATATATACGTATTGTTTTGTCCAAAGCTTGATGTTTACTCCCACAAATGGGAAAGAGCATAAAAATTAATGCTTACAAGAGACTGCACTCTTTTTGGAGCGTGGTAATTCTTTGGTATCACAGATATATATGACCTTTTATTTCTATAATCAAAAAAGTAATTGAGAAATAGCTATTTCTCTACATATTTTTCTCTTTCTACAGGCAGAAACAATAAAATACAGTAAAGCAACATTATTGCTCTGCTGGTTTAAAACCTAGAAAACCTAGTTATCTGAAATATAACACTGTTAACATATGTTGAAAGGTATAATTGAGAATGAAATGTAAAGCTTGGAGATCATGTTTTACAGCTACTGTTTTAAACTGCTTCATTTACCCCCAAAACCATCACAACTCAAGGCGACACAGAATTGACCTATTGTAAACTTTTTCCTATTGCTGTCCCTATGCTCTGGGGAAAAAAACATGTTTTGCTTAAGTCAACTGTAGAACTTTAAAGAAGAGTAAATTATTTTAACTAGGTTAGTGTTTGGAATAAGACAAAAATTTCACATGACTGTCTTTTATTTCTACATAAAACATGTCGTATAAGTGAAGATTAAAGGAATTACATTCATTTAACTTAAAGGGGTGACATCTAGGGAGAAACATGATAACTCTACACAAACAGTTAAAGGGCAATAATAGGAGAGAAAAGAAGAGCTAGTCACACAGAACATTAGTCATGAAACAAGGAGTAATGGACTGAATTAGAAGGAAAAATTTACCTTGGTTCTTACAAGAACTCCCTGAGAGAAAAGACAATCAGAGCAAGACTTGTCTTGCGAAATAGTTATGGCACAATCTTTGGAGACATTAGAGGTAGGATCAAAAACTATCTGTTAAAAGATCATGAATTATCAGAGACTGAACGGGATGATCAAGAACATCCTTTTGTGTGGGTTGACCTTTTCTGGATGCCAGATGCTAACCAAGCCACTCTATTACTCCCACCTCTTCAACAGGACAGGAGGAGGAAACACAGCAAAAAGCTCATGGACTCAGAAATCACTCACCCAGTACCAGTACCAACAAAACAGACTCGATTTGGGGAAACTAATTTAATTTATTTTTAATTAATGTAACAGTAAGATGACGAGGAATAGGAACAAATCTAAAAAAAACCCGCTGCTCTCTTCTTCCCAGGCTCAGCTTTGCCCTCAACTCTTCTAATTTCTCCCTCTGAGTGGCACAGGGGAACAGAGGATAGAGGTTTGTGTCAGTTCATAAGGCTTGGTCTCTGCTGCTCCTTCCTCCTCACACTCTTTCCCTGCTCCAGGGGAATGAGGTCCCAACCACAGGGAAGAGTCCTTCACGACCTTCTCCAGTGTGGACCCTTCCAACAGGCTGCAGATGTTCAAGAACTGCTTTGACATGGGTTCTTTCCACAGGTTATGGTCCTTCAGGAATGCTCTGCTCAAACGTGGATCATCCAAGGATCCTTCTCCCCTCCATGGAAGATTCAGATCCATGGGCTGCAGCTGTCTTGAGAATGTACTCACCTGCTCCAGTGTGGAATCCTCCATGGACTGCAGGGGGATAACCTGGTCTTCTCCAGGATCTGCAAGAGAATGTCTGCTCCAGCACCTGGAGTACCGCCTCCCCCTCCTCCTTCACTTACCTGAGTCTCTGCAGAGTTGTTTCTCTCATGTATTTTTACTACCCTCTTTTATTCTGTTGTGCATTATTCGTTGTTTTTTTTCCCTGTTCTCAAATGTGTTATTGCAGAGACACTACCAAAACCACTGTTTGACTCAGCCAACAGCGGGTCCCCCTTGGAGCCACCAAAACTGGCTCTGCTGGACATAAGGACAGTTTCTGGTGTCTTCTCACAGAATCCACCCTTGCAACCCTCTGCTACCAAAACCTTACCATGTAAGCCCAAAACAATACACTCTCAGTATGATGAGGGAAAAAAGAGCATACTTAAAAATACCCAGAGCTATAGGAGCACAAACTCCCTCAGATGAAATCAAGCTGTTCTAATAAAGGGAAAGAAAAATGCCACACAAAATGTAATGAATGCTCTGACAATTTAATCTGTAATCTGCTCTAGCTATGATTAAATCTGTATTGACTGACTTTTAAGATACTTGCATCCAATTCTCCTGCACTAAGCAAATTTTCTACTAAAGAAAAAAGAATACAGACAAGTCACACTTTCAGAATTTTCCCTGCTTGTCCCTTGTGTTTGTGGGAGATAAAAAGTTTAATAAGAAGCATTAAGATAGTTCTGTATTCAGCAGAGATAGTGAAGATTTGCCCCTATATTCTTTCATCACCTTTAGATTTTCTCTCGTGGATCAGCAAGACTTATTCCTGGACTTTTCTGGTACTAGGGATAAATATGAGTCTCCAGGAACCTGCAAGATTGAACAGCTTCTCAACAAATAATACATAAATGAGTGAAATTTCCTAGGAGCAAACATATAAATTAACAAAATTTCCTAAGAGAAAACACATAATAACAACATCTACCATTTTCTTAAGACTAGAATTTTGGTCTATGAAAGCAAAATGAAGCTTCAGACATTGGAGTGAATAAAGTAAAGATATAATGCCAGATATTAAAATTTGATTGACACTCCCTCAGTAAAATTTGTGTAGAAGTCTCTGACTGAGACAATAGACACATCTGGACACATGATATGAAGGTGCCAGAGAAAATTTTTTAAAGTCTGGCTTGTGTTTGGCTTTGTTGAGGTTACGGATGATAAAGATAAAACTTCATAGCTGCAATGGAATAGTAAGTTTTCTTCTCCAATTCACAATCTGTGAATTTTCAATTTAAAAAAGCTGTGATTGACACGTGGGCACTGTGCCAGATTGACCATGATGATACATGTCCCTGAGATGAAAAAATGTTCATAGGAAAGGAACAGGACAAAATTCCAGTGTCTTTAGTTTCATCATTAGAGTGTGAGATGTGACAGGTTTGCATGTGCTTCAGCTACTTTGCCATTAGCAGTAATGTTGTAAAACGGGCTGGGAAAGGCCTCAGGACCCAGCTTTGCAAGTTTTTTGAATTAGGGTGATGCCACTTCACCCCAAGTTCCTGGATTTGCTCATTATGGCTTGCATCAGATTTACATGGCAAGAAAAAAGAACGTTTGAGAAAGGTGTTTTAGCTTTTGCCTTTTTTTCTCACCATTTAAATCTGTTTTAATAGACAATGAACTAAAATAACTTTCCCCAAGTTTAGTCTGGTTTGCCCATTGTTGCCATTAGTAAGTGACATCCCTGTCTTTATCTCAACTCATGTGCTTTTCCACCTTATTTTCTCCCCGTATCCACTTGGTGAGAGGAGTGAGAGTGGCTAGCTGGGCATCTGGCAGGCAGACATGGTAAACCACCTTTAAACACATGATAAGCATAATTAACTAATGCTGTGGTATAAAATAGAGCTAAAATATATTCACTGACTCAGATGAATTTATTATATTCAATTTTTGTTGCTGCCACTGGTAACAGTAGCAAAACTTGAATCCACCATGCTTCAAACTCTAGTTTTGAGGGGGTTTTATTCTGCTGTGCTTTGTTTCCCTGTTCTTGTTTCATTTTAATGTCTGTGTTCTCTCCACCTTGTCCTCAGATCACGGAGTCCAGCTAAAAGTGCTCTGAAGCTTACTCAACAAAAGCAAGATGAATGCAAACAATTTTTCTCCTGGAATACTTTTTCTCTGTATTAACCAAAGTTCAAACTTTTACAATTTTATAAAATCATAAATTTTCCACCATCAACAATGACTGCTGGGATCTCCATTGGCAATAAATTATGTAAAACTTGCTAACAGCTCAGATATTTTTGCTATATTTGCTCTGCCATTTTGCATTGTAGTGTGAGTATCAGAAGCCTTATGGAATATGTTGCTTCCCTGCTCTTTGTTCTGCTTTACAAAACCTTTATAAGTGTACTAATAACCTAAAATAAGTAAAACAGTTTTGTAAATAAAAATATTGAGTCAGTTAAACTGAAGGTTAATTTTTTTAAGATTGATTGTTAAATTATTCATAGGCTGTGCAGATGTCTTAGTTCCAAATTAGGCCTTAAACAAATCTTCTAATGATAAAAATTAAAAATAAATTTGGAACACGCTCACTACACAAAGAATTAAAATATATAATTGATACACCAAACTACACTGAAGGTCTAAAGAAGTAGCAACAATGCTAAAAGTTTACCAATTTTTCAGGTCTAGCTTGAACTCTTGTCCCTGAATATTGCATTGGTATTGTATTTATACCGATCATGGTTTTTCAGATCCGTTTTATATACAAAGTGCAGCATCTCTTTTATTCACTGTCATTCACAGTTGTCTTATTTTTCTCCATGTGACTGGATCAGGTAGACCTTCTTCAAGGAAAAAGTGAGATTATTCTTGCTCTGGGAAATAACAGAGACTCCTGTCTAAACAAAAAGTTTCAAACAGTGCAGAGAGCTGGGGGGCTGAAGTCAAGAGCAGACCAAAGACTGTCAGACCTGATGGGTGAGGAAGGAGCTTCTTGGGACCAGAGGGGACAACTAGTCAGGGACTGCTGCTATTCAAACTAATTTGGATAACATTAAGTTTGAAAAGTAAAATGCTTACTCTTAGTGTGTGAAATAAGAGGTTTGCACATCTCTTCCAGAAGCAGTTTCCTGTACTTAAGGGGTTTGGTGGCTTTTTTTTTATTCCCATACTAGTTATGTAATGATTTTTCCATAATTTATGGCTTTTCTGAGGTGAAAAATCCTTCTGGTTCTCTGTGAGGAACACTGATCACACAATATTCACCTTGGGGCTATACCAGAAGGAAATGGAAAAAAAACCCTTAAATATTTTTAATTATTTATGCTCTTAAATTTATAAAAATTAATCAAAAACTTTGACACTGTAGCATAAACAATGCTGATAATAACTTATGTGTTTCAAATTTTTTATCACTCAATGGTGCTGTTCTGCTTTTGAGACTCTCTGAATTCCTCTGTGTCAGGTGAAAACTCTGGGTAGGGTAGTATTTTTCTTTGCTGGTGATGGTATTTTGCAATCCATTTTCTAAAAATATTTAGTGTTTCATATAACCCTTTGCAGCTTTCAATAACCTCAGTGACGTGTTGCAGCACCCCACCATCACCTTCTTTACAAGTATTTTCAGAAACCAAATATTTGCTTGCACACTTCATCTGCTCTCTATGATTTTTCTGTGGCCCTTCTTTATACTTCAGCTGATTTCATTAGTGTTGTCTGCTATAATAATAAATTTTGGCACAAAGTTTTAATTCTTTCATTATATTTACTTGTTTTGTTTTGTTTTCTTTCTTTCTCCCCCCCCCCCCC